>CAJHQQ010002494.1:0-63657 GCA_905132885.1 Moricandia moricandioides
TATCGTCTACCTTTCGCTGTTTTTCACTTTGATTCCGATGGCTTTTGATCGAATATCTGATTCGTGTCAACTGATCTTCTTCGAAAGTGAATCAGACTTTACCGTTTCAGATGCCATTATTGGTGATAGGTAAAACATCTTTGTTCAAGAAAGTGAAGTTTTGATGGATTTTATAGGTCGCTTTGAAACGGATTCAGTAGAGTCGGCCTTTGTTAACGGTCCGACAAAGAGTCTCATTTCAACTCGACTTAAACCTCCTTGGTTCAATTCGCGGTGACTTATGGTCTCTTCGATTGTTTGGTCTCGGTTAAGGCGGAGGGTTTCTCCTTCAGTGAGTACAAGATTTAGATGAAATGAATTGTTACGTTGGTGTTGTGCAAAGAAGACGCTGGCGGTTTCTCCTCACCATTGGTAGAGCCAAAGGCGGTGGAATCCAATGCGGTGGAACCAGGGGAAATCGGCCAATTCCTACGTCAACAGAGGCTATAGGTCCCGATCAGTACATAAACACGTCACTTGTGCGAAAACATACATCAATCATTACAAAATTCAATTTCCATACATGAACTTTCAAAATTTGGTTTTAACATACATTTACCTAATTTTCGTTAGTCAAACGTTACAAATATGAGTTCTCGTTAACCCGGTAACATTTCCAAGTAATATGAAGCTTTACATATAAGATTTAGAGTTTAAAAGTATTTTATTTTAATTATTAATAGTTTTATTTTAGTTATTTTTCAAAGATTTAGATAAATATGATGGAGTTTGGCTAAATTTGATGCGAGTTGGATATTTCTTGTCTTTTTTGTATCCTAAATACCCGAACCTGACCCAGACACGAACAAGCCCTCTGTTGATGTAAGAAATGACCGATTTTTTGTTACCGGGTTAAAGACAACTCATATTTTGTAACGTTTGACTAACGGAAATTAAGTCAATGTATGTTAAAACCAAATTTTGAAAGTTCATGTATGAAAATTGAATTTTGTACTAGTTGATGTATGTTTTCGCACAGGTGATGTGTTTATGTACTGATCGGGACCGTTGGCCTCTGTTGACGTAGGAATTGGCCGATTTCCCGTGGAACCAGAGTTGGTTTCCAGGGCATCAACACACTGCCACGTGCAATTTTCTCTTTTCAGCAGCTTACACGTATTTTCGTATATGTATTATCTTCTCATATAATGTGTGGGTTTGTAAACAAATATTTGTACTCCTGATTTGGCCCAAGAGACTTTAATGAAATGAGGTTGACGAAAAAAAGAGAGGCCCAAAGGACGTTTGTCATATAAACGGTAAATAAACAGTATCTTTTTAACGTTATACTAGATTTTTATTTTGAAATAAACTAAATTTATATAATATAAATTTGCAGATTGTATATCTACGTTTAAATGTTACACATAAAACGTTATATTCAGTATTCTGAAACATGACCCGAATCCGCGGTTAAACTGAAAAGACCGATGGCTCTATATGTAATCCGGTTTGTTGTTTAAAAAAATTGTTATTTTTTTTTAAAACCCGCTAAAACCTGGGACCCGACTACCGGTTGAACCTATGGGTAAATCATTATGTAATACAATTTGGCTTAAATTTTCATATTTAAAATATTCTAATTTATAAATATATAGATGAATGTTGGATATATTATGAATGTGATGCTCTAATTTACAAACGTTAGCCATACAAATTTTTAGTCAAACTAATTTATCATTTTGTTGTAAGCGTAAAGATCAATATTTGAGAGGATGCATACTAAAATAGAAATAATTTGAGCATCAACGATTCATATACGATTATTAGAATTTAGTGTTCTCAGTTTGAAATAAATATAATAGCTTATTTATTTATTTAGTTTATTTTTATTGTTCACATGTTATTAGATTTTTTCTGATGCTTTGTTCTTGGTTTATTTTAATTTTTAAATTTAATTTCATGATTCATATGATACATTTTAATACTTATTAATTTTCCTTTTGTTATAGATTTTTGTTATATATCTAATAACAATGTTTATTATTAGGTTTTGACCCACATTTTAAAGCTCAAAATGAATTTTTATTCAAAAACTTATTTACTGAAAATAAAAATCTTATATATATGTATTTTTTCTAAAGTATATATTATAAAATTAAAATTTACATGAATATAATTTTATGAAAATAAGATAATTTATATATATAACCTACCTCGTATCATTGTTATTTATCTTTTAAAGCTTTAAATTCTAGTAATCTTTTTTTAATTTTTTTATTCGTAAAAAAATATTTTATTATTATATTTATTTGTCAGAATGACTATACAAATTAAATACTTTTATTTTACCCGTCTCATACTTGATAAATATATTAAATTATTTAAATATTTTAATTTAAATATGTATATTAATTTATGAAATTATTTATTAGTTTATATATCATATTTTAATATTTTTTAATAAGTTGAAGTATGTTATAAAATTCATGAATATATTTGATTCTGTTATTTTATAATTTATAAAATAGTTAATAAATCGATTACTTACTTTATATTTATTACTTAGTGTAATAATTTAATTATGAATATAAATTATGTATATATAAATATTATAATTTTTTATTTTTTATTATATAAATGAAAAATGAATTAGTATTTGTTTTTAATTATAATTAATATTAATTATGAATTTTATTATTTAAAAGTAAATATTAAAAATAAATATATATTTACATTTTTAAATAAAATCTATCAATAGATATTATTAAAATCTAATCTTTGGAAAAGATACTCAAGAATATCTTTTTAGATATCTTATTTTGAAAATACTAAAATAATTAGTTAGATATAATATATATTTAATAATAACTAAATTAATTGTAAAAGAATAAATAGGAAATTAAATAAATGTAATAGTCTGACATAGACTACTTGCAAGTAGATAAATATTATTTCTCTTTTACGGTAAATAAACAGTACATTTTTAACGTTAAGAAGGATGTAAACTAAGGAAGAAAAAGTATTGGGAATGTTCTATCTCTATTCATCACGTCAGTCGTGCATATATACTTGTCTCATCACGTCAGTCGTGCATATATACTTGTTACAAGAGAATCTGAACAATCAAGATCTCGTCTCATCCAATATTTACTTCGTCCTTATATCCTAACAATGTACAATTTTATCTACTATAAAAAGTCATAATAGGTTCATTTCTATAATTACATATATTTGATTATTTACATTAATATTTAATATATTAAAAATATAAGGTTTCTAAAAATATTAAGAATTATAAAGATAATAAATTACAAATCAGTTAAGAAGATCTTCACAAAATCTTACTAATTTTTTTAAATATTTTTAATTAATAAATTAAATAATTTCGTAATTAATTGTATAATATTATTATAATTAATTTTAAATAAAAAAATATTATAAAAAAATAAAATAAAATTATATGATATTTTATAATTATTTTCTATATTATATTAAAATAAAAGTAATCTATGAATTAAGTATGAAAATGATATTAAATTGGTAAATTAGCATATTTACAAAAATAATTTCATTTAAATAAATAAAATAGTATTCACCATTTAAAAATATTAAAACATTATTCACCATTTAAAAAGAGTAAAATTTTAAAATTATGTAATATTAATATAAAATTAAATAAAATTGTTAATATATGTTAAAATTTTATATCTACAACTATATATTATCTATTTATTTATTTTAAATTTACAATAATATATTATCTAAAAATGAGTACATAAAAATATAATAGAATATAGCTAACATTTAATTTAAGTGCTATTTACAAAATATTCTATTCAAAAATTTAATTGTTTTAATTCATTTAAGATACTAAAAATTAATTTTAGTTATAAATTTAAAAATTATTTTTAATTATGATAAAATATATTAAAAAATTTATAAATAATCTCATCAAAACTATCAGTTTTTTTATATAAAACAATCATTAGTTTAATAACAAAGAAAATCAGATATAATTTTTTAAGTTTAAAAAAATATAAAAATAAAAAGTAATCCGCACGGACGTGCAGGTCAAAGTCTAGTATTGACTTAATACACAAGTATCGCTATCTGCCACCCCTAACCGGTATACACTTATTTCAAACCATAAGTTAGTGGTGGGCATTTGGGTTTTTGGTTCGGGTCGGTTCGGTTTATTCGGCTTTCGGGTTATTCGAGTTGGGATGTTTAGGAACCGTTTAGGAACCGAACACTTTTCAGATCGGTTTGGTTCGGGTAATGTGATACGCCCTAAAATGGAAGGATCACTCTAAGGTTGAAGGATTGGATAATCCTTGCACCGAATGAGCTAGAAAGCACAAACGATCAAGGGACGTGGATCGAATGGTCGCACAAGGGCTGCGGAACACCCTTGATATTCCAACTCCTAAGTCCAAAAATATGACTGATTCCGACGACTTAGAAGCTATACGATGTTCGATTAAGAACAAAGGATTCAACAAGAATAAAAAGAAAGGTTTTTGATTAAAAATGTTGAATGAACAAAACAATACAATAGCTAGCATTTATATAATAGGCTATGAGTTAGACCAAAGGTCTAAACTTATTCTAGGAAATACAAACTAGATAAATATTTTGGACTTGACCAAATTTTGAAAGTTGTGGTCGAAAAACTCTTCGGCTGGTCTCGTCCTTTCGCATGGTCGACCGTCAAAGAATTGCCGTCAGATTGATATATTATTCGACCATGACATGTAGTTTCTTTTTGGGACTTTCTTGAACAACTTCAAACACTGATTTCAGAATGAGAACAAGGAATTCATGTTTTGTTTCAAGTCCATTAGCTTCTCTCGGTCTAGAACTTCATGGATAAAACCGATAAGGCCCATAAACAGCCATTTAAGCCAAGCTATGATCAGTTGCCTACCTGGTTCGTACCTGATTTTCATACCTTGGTCCATGATGCTGGTCAGGTCGCATCATTCCCTCCTTGTTTAAAAGGATTTGTCCTCAAGTCCGGACCTTCTAGGATGAATGAACCAACATGGTTTTGCTCAGCCAAGGTGTTTCTACTCTTCTTGTGCACACATGCCCCTATTCCAGGCTCAAAGATGAAGTGTTGTAGACCCTCTTCAGGCCTCAGTAGCTCCACTGGGTCGTACTCCTTGCAAACGAATGGCTGAACCAGTTTATCACTTGATAAAGAACCAAAAATATCACCTAATGCACAAGCGGTTGTGAGATATTTTTCATGATCAGCTTCTTGTCCACTATCAACCACATTTTCAGCCACCTTTTGGACATACAAGATAACACTTACAGCCTCTGGTTCTTCCTTTTGATGCGGCTGGTCGTCCATAGATTCTGCTTGGGCATAAACAGTCGATAGTTCCGGTTCGATATCTTTGGTCTCTTGATCTTCTTTCAACACTGACGATGAACGTGCGTCTGTGATCCTTTGATGGATCTTAGCCTTGAAACTCTCCAGCCATCTCTCAAAACCCTTATTCCTCTTCTCTTCAGTTCTAGCCGATGGAGATTTTACAACTTGTTTCGATAGTGACTTTTTAACTGCCTTCTTTGGACTGCTCGGCTTAACTCCCACTGAACCAGAATCAAGGAAGATTCTTTTACCTTCTTTTCTGAGTGGTTTCTTCCATTCGTCTCTCTCGGGTCGTGACTTCTTGGCTTCCTCCTCTTGGTCACGCTCATATTGTTCTATCATCTCGGTTGTACATTTGTTGTACCTCCATTCTTGTAACTTTTTTCTTGTGCTTTAAGTTCAGCCTCCTCTTCATAGTTTCTTAATAGTCCAAAAGACACAGATCTCTTAGAAGATGAAGAGTTGTACCTCCATTCTTGCAAATTTTTCTTCTCGTGCTTTGCGCTTTGCCTTCTCTTCATGGTTTCTCAATAGTCCAAAAGACACGGTTGATCTCTTAGAAGATGAAGAGTTACGAATGTCTGGCTGTGTAGAACTCCAAACCTCAGAGTGGCTCTGATACCACATGATACACCCTAAAATTGAAGGATAACTCTAAGGTTGAAGGATTGGATAATCCTTGCACCGAATGAGCTAGAAAGCACAAACGATCAAGGGACGTGGATCGAATGGTCACACAAGGGCTGCGGAAGACCCTTGATATTCCAACTCCTAAGCCCAAAGATATGACTCACTCCGACGACTTAGAAGCTATACGATGTTCGATTAAGAACAAATGATTCAACAAGAATAAAAAGAATGGTTTTTGATTAAAAATGTTGAATGAACAAAACAATACAATAGCTAGCCTTTATATAATAGGCTATGGGTTAGACCAAAGGTCTAAACTTATTCTAGGAAATACAAACTAGATAAATATGTTGGACTTGACCAAAGACCAAAGACTTGACCAAATTTTGAAAGTTGTGGTCGAAAAACTCTTCGGCTGGTCTCGTCCTTTCGCATGGTCGACGGTCAAAGAATTGCCGTCAGATTGATATATTATTCGACCATGACATGTAGTTTCTTGTTGGGCCTTTCTTGAACAACTTCAAACACTGATTTCAGAATGAGAACAAGGCCTCCATGTTTTGTTTCAAGTCCATTAGCTTCTCTCGGTCTAGAACTTCATGGATCAAACCGATAAGGCCCATAAACAGCCCATTAAGCCAAGCTATGATCAGTTGCCTAACTGGTTCGTACCTGATTTTCATACCTTGGTCCATGATGCTGGCCAGGTCGCATCATAATGTCGGATTCGGGTAATGTCGGGTTCAGGTCGGGTTTCTATTTTTTATAAGAACCGAAATGGAACCGAATTATAAATAATTCGGGTTTGGTTCGGGCATAAAGCCCAAAAAACCAAAAAAATCCCCAAAACCCGATATAAACCTAGAAAAAATCAAAAAATATTTGGGTAATTCGGGTAGTTCGGATATTTTTGGATATTTTTATATTAATATATTCAAAATATTCGGGTACCCATTTGGTTCTCGGTTTGGTTTTAGTTTTTCGGGTTTAGAAATATAGGAACTGTTCGTGTTTTTGTAATTTCCGGTCTGGTTTCAGTCTCGGTTTTTACGGTTCAGTTCCGGTTCGGTTTTTGGGTTTGGGATAATATGCCCAGGGCAAACCATAACCATCTCTAACACTTCCCCTCAAGTTGGTGCATGGAGTTTACGAACACCTAACTTGGTCAATAGAAAATGATACGCGGAAGCTCCCAATGCCTTGGTTATGATGTCTGCAAGCTGCTCCGTTGTACATACATGCCGTGTCGCAATTAACCCTTCTTGAACTGCATCTCTAACACTGTGACAACCAGCCTCGATATATTTTGTTCACTCATAGAATATAGGGTTTGCAGCAATATATATTGCTGCCTTGCTGTCGCAGAACAGTTCCATTGCTTCATTATGTGTAATCCCCAAGTCTTTCAACAGTCGCTTCAGCCACTTAAGTTCACGCAACGTCACTGCCATGGACCTATACTCCGCTTCAGCTGATGAATGTGAAACGGTGTCTTGTTTCTTGGTCTTCTAAGAAATGGGCGAGTCACTAACATACCTTATTATTTACCAGTTTTAGACCATCATTTGGAACTTATTAGGAATCTATTATATGTGTTTGAGCTTTGTTTTAGAGTCTTTACAGGTCTAGGTACGTTTTAGAGCATTATGGAGATCATGGAGCATGTTAGAGTATTCAGAAAAGATATCCAGTAGCTGTTCACATTCAGCTAAGTACGAGTCAAAGTCAAGCATGACCATCTATCAACGGAGCATCCTTGTTGTCGATCGATGGCCCACTCGTAGAGTATTGGCCAACTTCAAGACCAAGTCAAGAAGAAGTATGAGAATGCTCCTGGACGAGTTTTGACCTAGTTTATATGGGTTCTGCCATTGTTTAGGTGATTACTGCGTTTTACCTGCACGCTACCACAATCAAATGGTATATCGATGCAACACTTTAGGATCGAATCCACAAGGAACTAATGATCTGTAACACTAAGAATACACAAACTTTCTTAATCTAAGCAAATAAGAGAGATGATTTGTAACAAGATAAGATCCTAGAAATATAAGCAAGGTGATCTCAAATCCAATTAAGAAATAAGTGCGAGAAATAATCTTTCAATCAATTATTAAGGATGGATCCATGGGCAAATATAATCGATATAAGGTGATCAAGGCTCAATCTAGGATGTTAAAACAAAATAACCAACAAGTCTATAGGTTTAGAACTCATAAAATAGAGTAATTCACTTCCATGATAGAAATCCCTTTGTAATTAAGTACTAAACATCAAATGTCTTTGGCTTAATACTATCAAACAAGCATTATGATTAAGTCTACTAACCATCTAGCAATCCTAACATCAAATGTCTTTGGTTATTCAAGCTAGAGCAATACTAAGTTCATTCAAGCATTTTAACAAACACCTTTCGGGTATAAAATAGCTTAAGATCTTGATGAGAGTGATCAAGTCTAATCTAGCATTAAGAACACTTAGTAGCATAGAACAATGTTAATCAAGAAAGAGACATTCTAAATATCCACTTAATCACCCTAATCTACTTTAACCCATGAATCACAAGTTCACTACTCAATACTTTCCATGAAAAACCTTCAACCCATATGAGATTCAAGGCAAATCATGTTAATGAGCAAGAAAAACACAATAAAAGATGAAGTATTTCCTTCCAATGATCAAAAGGTTCAAGCTTTTACAAGTTTAGACAAATTTTTGAGAGAAAAAGAGATCCCCTTAGGGTTTTAGGGTCTAAAACTATATATAGGAGTCCTAAAAACGAGTCGGATCAACCCAATAAACCCGGGTTGACCCATAAAAAATTAGATCTTTTTGTTTGTAGCGACCAGCTGAGGTCGCTACGCCTGGTCACTATGACAGTTAGAATGTTTCAGCTCCTTAGGATTTGTAGTGACCTCTCCTGGTCGTTAGGGGTGGTCGCTACGGGTTCCGCATTTCTTCTGTGGGTCTGTAGCAACCACGCCTGGTCGCTACGCCTGGTCGCTACGCCTGGTCGCTACGGCATCCACATTTCTCCTGTGGGTCTGTAGCGACCACTCCTGGTCGCTACGCCTGGTCGCTACACCCCTCTTTTGCTCCAAACTTCACTTCCTTAGCCTCAATTGCCTCCAAACTCACCAATAAGCATCTCCAACACCTGATATAGACAAATGTAATGGAATGCAACCTAAATATGCCTAAATGATATCCTATATGCTCAAAATTCATCAAGGAGAAGAGAGAGAGAGAGAGAGAGAGAGAGAGAGAGAGAGAGAGAGAGAGAGAGAGAGAGAGAGAGAGAGAGGAGAGAGAGAGAGAGAGAGAGAGAGAGAGAGAGAAAGAGACAACATTTTATTTTACAACTTTTAGTTTTCTTTTATGCTTTTTAGTAGTTTAAAGGAGAAGATCTAAACTCCTTCAGAGATTTGTATTGGAAACCCATTTATTATTCCATGCATTATATTATTTAGTTCATCATGTTTTCTTTGATCATGTCTGAGTAATTCACATGTTAGATTTAGGGTTCATAATGGTACTGATAAATTAGCCCCAAAATAGGATTGCTAGGAAAGTAGTATCAATCTTTTGAATTGCGTTTAATGTTTGCGTTCTAAAGTAGATAACTAGGAATTTGAACTTAGAACGTGGACAACTACGATAGAAGGTTTTGTAACAGAATTGATTTCATTGAGCTAGGTTGTTAGATGCATGCGAGAGCTGGTCTAATTAGCATATTAGATGAACTTCGTGTCTGATTTGCGTTGATCGACGGCTAAGGCTTAATGTCGATCGACGCAAATCAGACACGAAGTTCACTTCTCTGTCCGCATATGTGAGTTGAGACAAGAGGGGGTTGGACTAGTTAACATGTCATATACTCGCATATTAATAATTCTCTGCATCATATCTATTATAATTCACTTGCATGAAACCCTAGATCTGCCGCTTTTCTATATTTGCACTTGCTTTAGTATTTTAGATAATTTCATATTCTTGATGGACTTACAACCAAAAAACACTATTTATAGTTTGCCTAGCTTAACCATTAAAGTTAACGAAATCTATTGTGTGACTTCGCTCTGTGTGGACTCGATCCCTAAGTACTGAAATTTGACCTCTCTTGCCAATGTAGTTCTTAGGGTTAATTTGATAGATTTCATTATTAAGAACATAAACCTTAACCCGAACGCTGTCAATTTTGGAACTGTTGCCGGGGAGCAAGGGTTGCCATTAAATTTATTTTCTTGGTTTAGTCTAGGTTTTTTCACTATTGCAATTTATTAATAATTTTTTTCTTGTCTTTCTGGTGTATGCCGAGTAGTACCAGAAGCAATACCAGAAATTAATTTTCTTAGATCCAATTGTAATCAAATGCTAAATCTGCAAAAGATATGTCAAGCATCGATCGACAACAACATTCAACCGCCGATCGACGCTTCTTCACGACCAACATCGATCGACAACACCAACACGACATCGATCTACATTAGTTCACGAGTTCAGATGGGTTTCGACTTTAGTTTTGGTCCGATATGAGAGAGAAAACATGTATGACCTTGAAGGTCATCTGCGTAATGCAACATGTCAGAGAATTGATGATCAGGGGGCTGCAATCCCAGAACCAGAAGTAGAATATGACGCTGCAGTAGCTCGACCTTAAGCTAATACCCAAGCTGCTTAACAGACACTGGCAGACTACAGTCGTCCAAACCAGTTCTATGCTTACAGATCCGCTATTCGTCCTCCGTCTTTCCTGAGGAACGAATTTGATATCAAACCGTCATTCCTCGCATTTGTTGCGCAGACACCCTAGTATGGATCGCGACATGAGCATCCAATGGATCATCTAGAGCAGTTTGAGGACCTTGTAACTGTTATTAAAGCCAAAGGAGTCCCTGGGGACTATTTGTTTTGTAAGCTCTTCAAGTGCTCACCTACTGGAGAGGCTTCACATTGGCCTAAGCAGCTACCACAAAGATCTCTTACATCCTGGACAGACATCAAGAATGCGTTCCTGCGTAATTTCTTTGATGATGCGGAGAAGAGGACTTGAGAAACAGAATAACTACATTCACACATGAACCTGGAGAATCATTAAGAAGCTCTTGGTTCAGATTCAAGTCCTACCAAAGAGACTGCCCACACCACGGGTTCAATGAGGTGCAACTACTTAGCACCTTCTTTAGAGGTATTGATTTGAATTACCAAATGACTTTAGACACAACTGGTGAAGGGAATTTCAACACTAAGAGTCCAGAAGAAGCAACAAAGTTTATTGAGAACTTTAGCAATGGCACTTAGAGCACTGATTATGAGACGAAGAAATCAGCTCGAGGTTTGAGGAGGAGGAGGAGGAGGAGGAGGAGGAGGAGGAGGAGGAGGAGGAGGAGGAGGAGGAGGAGGAGGAGGAGGAGGAGGAGGAGGAGGAGGAGGAGGAGGGAACTTCCCGTAAAATGTCCTCTTTGGAAAATAGAAGATAATATTTTAAAGAAAATAATAGCGGGAAAAACAAAGTCGAGTTTCGTATGAATTTCGAAAAAGATGTGTACGGTAAGTCCTCGAGAAAGGTTACTCTAGACCTCGACAAACGGATCCGGAGCATCGAAAAAACAAAACAACTATAAGGCTTGACCGTCCAACTTGCTGAACAGGAGAGTTGGACCAAGCATGATGGTCAACTCGCCCGTTCGGCGAGTTGGATCAAGCAAGATGTTCGGCGAGTTGGACCAAGCGTGATGGTCAACTCTCCCGTTCAGAGAGTTGGACCAGTAAAACTCTCTGAACGGGCGAGTGGGACCAAGCGTGATGGTTAACTCGCCCGTTCGGCTAGTTGGACCAAGCATGACGATCAACTCGGCCGTTCGGCGAGTTCGATCAAGCATGATGGTAAACTCGCCCATTCGGTGAGTTGGATCAAGCAAGCCGTCCAACTCGCCCATTCGGCGAGTTGGACCAAGCATGACGGTCAACTGGCCGTTCGGAGAGTTGAACCAAGCATGATCAACTCGCCCGTTTGGTGAGTTGGACCAGTCCAGCTCGCCGTTTGGCAAGTTGGATCAAGCAAGCAATCCAACTCACCCATCCGGTGAGTTGGATCAACCAATCCATTTTCATCTTTTCCTCGTAACCTACTCTTCGATATCGGGTAGGGCTTGTTCTGGTTTCATCTCGATCAGAGTTCCATTTGAACTTTACGATTTAGAAAATCTTAAGTACTTGTTTTCTCATATGAAGTTTGAATTAATCGGGTAAAGCGGCAATGGTCAACTAAACACCTAAGGCTGCCTTCATTATACGGGGAATTCGAACTTTCTTCGGGATCGACGTCATTTTGGAAGCTATATTTCGATAAATCATAAAAACACTTAAGTCTAAACACGGCCCGAGAAGGCCTAAAACGCAGCTAAAGGCCCACTCACGATTTTATACAAAATTGAGACCAATCCCTATGACGGTTTGTCTTTTATATTGCAGGAATGGATAAAAGGCCCACTCGGAACACTCGCGGTAGTCACCGACAAAATCGAAAATCCGCCTGCAAAGATTCTGAGATCTGCGATCTCCGCGATAGTCTCAGGAAAACGATAGTATAGGTTAGAGAGGTAAAATCTCAAATCCATCACGCTACTAGCACCGCACCAAAGATCGATCAGCTACTCGAAGAGGCTTGGAAAACGCCCTTTACAACTCGCATCACCGAAACTCGAGTTTTAGATCTCGGAAATATTAAGGTGACACCTTACGACGGCAAAACCGACCCCAAGGCACACTTGCAGGCTTTCCAGATTGCAATGGGAAGAGCCAAGTTCAGAGAAAGCGAAAGAGACGCCGGCGAATGCCGCCTCTTCGTCAAAAATCTTCAAGGGGCAGCACTCGAATGGTTCTCTCGCCTAAGGTGAAACTCAATCGGAAGTTATCGCCAACTCACTTCGGAGTTTCTCAAGCAGTACTCTATGTTCATAGATTGAGAAATCTTCGACGTCGATCTCTTGAGCCTATCCCAGGGAGAGGACGAATCTATCCGCGACTTCATAAAACGATTCAAAACAGTTATGGTAAAATTCAGCAGAATTAGCGAAAAAGTGGCCATAGAAGCGCTCCGAAAGACGCTCTGGTACAAGTCAAAGTTGAGGAAGTGGATAACTCTGGAAAAACCACGTACGATCCAAGACGCGCTCCACAAGGCCACATACTACATAATCATCGAAGAGGAGACAAGTTCTTATCGCGAAAGCATAAAACGACCAAGAAATATTTGAAGGATCCAGGGTCGGATCAGAAATCAAAAAATAAAAACCCTCGCAACGACAAGAACGTCCATCGCTAGGTAGAAGAAACCCATGGAGCACATAGCTACGCCATCAACTCCGGATCGGAGCAATGCCGGACAACGGGAAACACATGGACCTGGAATCCGAGCTACGATGAGAACGTCTTTTGTGACTTCCATCAAGCCCGCGACCACTCAATCATCAACTGCAAAGTTCTTGGGGCCAGAATGGCCGTGAAAGTGATCGTAGGAGAACTTTCCGAAGTTTCCAGTGTGAAAGACCTTATCCGCAATTCGGACCGCCCTCTGAAAAATGATAAGGCCCCTCAAACAGAGAATCCTTTCCGCGAAAACCAATCAGGGAACAATATGTCTTCCAAGACTTTTAACTTTTATGAATTTTTCTGACTTGTTATGTTTTCAGTGCAACATATGAATGTTTTATCAATTTACTGAGGCTTCAGTTCTCCAAGATTCCAAATCATTTTAGGACCAATAAGCTTTGACTTCTTGATCATTTGTTTGGACAGATGTGGACAAACAAGTACGCGAAGTTTAAGAGCTCAGAGCCCAATATCAATGGTTTAGGAAGGAGCCTCTCTGCCGGATCGTGGGATCTTTAGGCAGGCATACTACCTAACTATTTCCAAACAAAGAAGATTTGGGGATCAGAGGTGGATGATATATATTCGCTACTTAACTAAAAGAACGAGCATTGAATTGCTATTTGGATATCAATCCCTAACAGGCACATAATCATCTGGGACAACATTATTCTCCATATAAAATTGTTGAATTCGTCAAGTTAATTGAGCCTTTTGCCACAATGGTCTCTTATTTTCTTGTTGAATGTGATTCCTCCAACGAAGAGTAAGTCATATCTACACTGGAGCCATTCATATATGAGAGAGTAAGAGCCAGAGTACCTCAGGCACGAGTGTCATGCTCTTGGCGTGCCATGATTTCCTTTTGCCCTATGTGATAAGAACGTGAAGAGTATTTATGGAGAAGATGGAGACATAGATATTTGATGAGACCTGTCTACGAAGCCACATAAACCCTAGGTATGAGGGCTTGGATTTGTACGGTTGAATGTGTAATTCATACAAGAACTTGATTCTTTTGTTCGCTTTTGTAACCTTGAAATACATTAATAGGGTAGGATAATATTAACCTTTTTGTTGCCTATCCTCGTACCAAACTAGCCTTGTACCACTAGTTTGGTAGTGCACTAACATTCGTGTAATATAATGATGTCTAATGAAGGAACTTATCTTTGTTCATAACACAATAGACAAGTCATAAGACAATATACAAGTCATAGGACAATAGAAAAGTTCATAAAAAAGAATATAGATAGGTGGAAGTCTTCCCACAAGACTTACAAAAGACTTCGAGAAGACTTACCAAAAGACTTCGAGAAGACTTACCAAAAGACTTACAGAGACTTCTCACCAGAAGACTTAAATGAAAGTATTTTCACCAGAAGATTACAGAAGACCTCTAGGAGACTTAAAGAAGACTTACGGAAGACTTTCCAGCAGATTTCCCCAAAAATCAGTTCTCACAATTTGGACGCGTATGACAAGGTTGTTTGCAGTTTGAGAAGCTATAATCTTTTGTAGCTTCCGTGGTTTTTGTCCTATCATCCTAGATAGCTCTAACGAAGATTGCCATCTTGACTTCTTTGGTCACCCCGGACCATGCTTTACTTCCACAGGAAGACATTTGCGGGACTCAACTTCTCCAACACAAGGATATAGATTCTCTGAGTATCCTGCATACAAATATTCCTTTGAGTATAGCGGGCACACAAGTGTGGCGATATGCAAATTAGAAAATGTTCCAGCTGCTATAGCATGTGAGCGAGGTATTTTCTCGATTCCATAGAAACCACAATCACACTTAATATGTTCCAAATCAACGACACAGTCCCGTCTGCCAGCTATTACAAAGAATCGACATCCATCAATTGGTTGGACAGTCGTCGTATCCGCTACCTCCGAACGAATCGCCAATAAGTATTTAATTCCCCGACTATGCTCAGTTGTGAGACTCAAAGCATCTTCTTGCCTTTTCCAATACCACCTTTCCCAACTTTTCCCTTATAAAATCCAAAAGGAATGATATGGGAAATCCTCTTGCTCGCTTGAGTGTGCAGTTAATAGATTAAGCTATGTTGCTTGTTTTTAAATTGTACCTTTCTCCTTGACAATGAACATGTGACAATAGTCTCACATCCGCTTCCTCCAAATATGTTGCAAGCTGCGGGTTATCACTCTGGATCTCGTCCATGTAACGGTTAAAGTCATAAAGTGTATGAGCATAAGTAGCACCTTTAACCAAGTACAAGAGATTCTTCCCTCTATACTTTTGGACAATGTTCTGTTGTAGGTGATAATAACATATTCTTTGGGTTTCCCAAGATAACACCTTATCACATGCGGTTTTAATGGCCGTGTGATGGTCGGAAACTATCACCAAAGCATGCTGATCAGATACAAAACTCCTCCATTTTGTGAAAAACTATTCCCAAGAATCATCATTTTAAAAATCTATGATTCCAAAATCCAATAGAAATATCTGAAAATTACCTTCTTGTGCAGGTGTGACTAACATAACACCTTCATACTTCCCACTTAGGTGAGTCCCATCCACCATGATGACCATTCTCTGATACTAAAAACTAGAAATAGAAGCTCCAAAAGACAAAAATAGATACTTAAATCTATTCCTAGCATCAAGTTCTATACTAGTGATTGAACCCGAATTTGCTAACGCGATTTGCTCCAAATATGAAGGCAACCACTCATACCCATATTTTGCTGATCCTCTTACCGAGCTTCATGCCAAACATGTTCTTCATTGCATCTTAGATATGCTTCAGATTTAACCCATCAATGATTTCAATGTGATCTATGAAAAGCTTACCAACATACTTTGGGGTACAATGTTTCCTGTGAGCCTATCGGTCACATATATAACATGTATGAGTTTTCAGATACTTGGTTACCCAAAATGTGTTTGTTCCATGTTTCTCACTCGCTCTAAGCTTCCATCCACACCCATGAACACGACATTTTGCTACAAGTTGATTTTTAGTTGCCTTGTATATTTTGAAGGAGAATCTATGCTTCACCACTGTCGACCGCAACTCAGAAACCAATGTATCTCTACTAATAAAACTCTGGTTGACATAGATATTGTTGGCAAATGTCCCATTCGAGCTTCCTCCTTCACTAGCAAATGTCGCTTTGAGACCCTCAAAACACATATCATCTTGGTCTTTTTCATCGTCATCCTCATCTTTAACTTTTTCATACTCACTGTAATGTGCAAACTCATCATCCACTTCAACAACATCCTCCTCCCCATCATCATTTAGATCTTGAAGAAAATTATTCTTCCCCTTCATATGAAACTTCATGAATATCTTCACTTGCTTGGTTTCCATCAGTGTTGGCATCATTAATAATCCTCATCTTGCCTCGGCTTGATACACAAAGACGAATAACATACATTTTACTTATCTCGATAAAGTTCTCAACTTGTCTATCACTTAAAACATGAATATGGGGAGTAACTGGAGTCATTTGTTGCATCATTGCGTCTGGTAACAAGTAAGTTAAATCTACAACCTTTGTGTTCATGTCGAGGTTATAATCTTCTAGAGACATAAAGTTTGGCATGTGTAGTACCATCACTCAAAAGAACATTCTCGCTTCTTTGAAATTATCAACTACAAATCCCAAGAGTTATCTTTCACCAACCATTCTCCGTAGACTACAGGTAATTGACGCATCACCTGCAAAAAGAAACAGATTAAAACATATTAATAAACATAGAATCAAGTTAAAAGAAATCATAGGAGAAGACTTCATAAGTCTTCTAACAAAATACTTCTTAAGAAGTCTTCTCCATTTAGCTAGAAACATTAATAAACATGAATTTTTGTAACCTTATAATTATCACCAATTAAGTGATGAATTTTACCCATGAGCCCGAATATTGACTAATACACTTGAATTAACAAGAAACTAGTAAATAGTCATTTTAAGTTTTGAGAAAACTGAATTTTAATAAATATTGAAGTAGAAGACTTCTTAAGTATAGTAGACAACTTGAGAAGTCTTCCTTTGTAAATATTGGCTTAATTTTGAATTTTAAATTTTTTCAAAATTCCCAGAGAAGACATCTAAAGAAGTCTTCTCGGATAAACATGTTAGTTTTCACTTGACCGAAGTTTGTCAAATGTTTGACTTTTTATAGAAGACTTCTCGGGAAGTCTTCCAGGAAAAGAATTTTAGCGAAGTCCTCGTTACTGTTAAATGAAGTCTTCTCATTCTTGCAAGAAATCTGCATAGGTTACTTTTGCAATTGACAATATTTGACCTTTTCAGAGAAAATTTCTCTGGGAGTCTTCTCTCGTAACCAAACATTTGACCAGAAACCCGAAATAAAATTAGAGAAGACTTCTTAATTGCAAAAGTCTTAAGAAGTCTTCTCCTAAAATTAAATGTTTTATTATTAATTATCAATTGCAAAAGTAACCTAAGCAGACTTCTTGCGACAGTAAAAGAACTTTCATTTAACAGTAAAGAAGACTTCCCTAAAAGACTTCTCGGAGTCTTTTCCTGGAAGAATACCCGAGAAGTCTTCTATAAAAAGTCAAATATCTGAAAACTTCGCTCAATTGCAAACTAACTTTTTTTATCAAAAGTTTTATTGCGGTTGTTCTCGTTTTTTTTTTGCTAACAAAGAAAAGCTAGAAGACTTCTTGAGAATTCTTTTATTAAAAATACACAAAAGGTCAATCACAAAACTAACATGTGCATTTACCAGAAGACTTCTCTAGAAATTTTCTCCACAAAAAGATCTAAAAAAATGATTTAATACTTTGAACCCGTGATATGACTTGCTTAGCTTCTCCAAGCACACATAACTTCAATACGAAGGCTACCAACTCGTTAATGACCAAGAATAATGAGCTTCAATGTCTCTATGAACTTTACAAATTTTGGAATCAAAATCTTCGGTTTTTTGGATGAATTTTGAGGGATTGTGAAAGAGAATGGGTTTGTGTGCAAAGGAAATGAGATATGAATAGAAAAAAAAAAAAAATCAATTTTTGGTGTATTAAAGCTTCAAATTGGTTGTTCATGGTGGTTGATGTATTGATGGCAATGATAATATGTAAATACTTGGTGAAGATGAGGATGATAAAGTAAAACACTACTTTTCGGAAAAATATAATGGTTATTTCGTGAATAACTCAAAATTCTAGCATGAATAGGGCAAATGAAAATTTCAAAAAAAACTTAGGTTACTTTTAGGATTGACTTCAAATTTTGGTTCATATTTGAAAAAAACCATTAAAACTAAGAGTAAATGTGGTTAAGACAAATATGAAAGTGGTAGTTTATGCAATTTCCCATAAACAGCATATAAACAAAATCAAAATTAGAATTTTTTTTCAAAATGTGTTAAATGAAAATCAAACTGATCACATGTATGAATACTTCTTCAAAATTAACAATGAAATATGATGATAATGGATTTACCTGAGATCTATAGAGGAGACAACAATTTAGATCGAAAAGTTTGGAAAAAATGAAAAGGGATCTAATCATATACGATTCAAGGGAGGCTTCAAACTTATAATAGTTCATCTGCATATAAAACAAAATCCAAATTAGTAAAACAAAAACATATATATGTATATATATTCTAAATTAATATAAATATATTAAAAAGGAAAAGAAGATGTTCACAGCACAAAAACTAAATTCTAAATTAATATAAATATATCCGAATACACGCGGATATTCGGACCTGTTTTTTAATTAAAAACCTAAATATTAACCATCTAATAGTCTATTTAAAATTATTATTTTAAAAAACTTAAAAAGCATTCAAATTTAAAATTAAAATTTTAGTTATTTTATATAAAAGTATATATAATATACATAGATAACTATAATTAAATTTTATATATTTAATATCCAGATCCGGATACTCAGACCTAAATTTTACTATCCGAATTCGTACTTGGATCAGTCGAATCCGTAAAATCACTATCAGGATCCCCGAATATCCGTTTTTGAAGCGGATGAGATCCCAGATCGGATAACGGATATCGAATATTAAGTTTCATTCATATATACAGTTATATCAAACAAATTGCTTAAAATATTTGACATTCATATAAATAACACTCGCGCGGGCGCGCGGGTCAAATGCTAGTCTAATCTATTAAAACTCAAGTACAAATAGAAAATAACCCTTACTTTTGCTTAATATTTACAAGCCATGTCACTAATATTATCCTTGCATCCAAACATCTAAGAAAAAATAAATCTAATTTATTAAAACTAAAATACAAATAGGAAATAACCCTTTTTAACTAATATTTACAAAAAAATGTCACTGATATTATTCATTATCCAAATATATAAACATTAATTCTTAACAAGAAAAAAATAAAATTCGGCTAAGCCCATTAACAATCTTTGTCATTAGAATTGAAGACTTCATAAAAAATGTATATGTGTTTTCCAAATTTTTATAATAAAAACAGAATTATACATATATATAGCATTAAATTAGTTTTTTTATATTCATATAATCTACCAACTATATTTGAAATATAAAAAAGATAGTAATGTTAATAATTTTCGATGATAATCTGAACTTATTCATTTACAATAACAAAATCATGTAATTTTCCATATCAATTTAATGACTAAAATACATACTAATATCTATTATAAATGGTTATATATACAAACAAATACAATGTATTATTCATTTGTACGATATATATCTATTAAGAAGTCACGATTTCAAAAATAAATGTAGAAAAAAATTTAAACACACTTCCGCGCGGATGCGCGGGTCATGGTGTAGTATCTAATCTATTAAAACTGAAGTACAAATAAGAAATAACCCTTAATTTTACCTAATATTTACAAGAAATGCCACTGATACTATCATTGCATGCATCCAAACATCTAAACATTGATTATTAACAAGAAAAAAATAAATTTGGACTAAGCCCATTAAAACATTTATCATTGAAATTGGAGATTTCATAAAAAAAATGTATGTGTTTTTATATATATATAGAATTAAATTAGTATTATTTTTATTCATATTCATATAAGCTAACCAACTATATTTGAACTATAAAAAAGCTAATAATGTCAATAATTTTTGATATAATTTGAATTTATTCATTTACAATAACAAAATCATGTAATTATCCATAACAATTTAGTAACTAAAATACATACTAATATTTATTATAAATGGTTATATATACAAATAAATACAATGTATTATTCATTTGTACGATATATCTAATAAGAATAATTTATGTAATTTATAAATTTAAAATTTTTAATCACCATATAATACATATACACAGTTATGTCTAGGACAGATCAAATTTCCGAGGTATTTTAGGATATATAGATTCAGATATGCATTCGTCGGATTCTTAAAATTGTTATTCGGATCTGGATATTCGGGGTTAGAATATTAGAACTAAAATCCGAATACACACGGATATTTGGACCTGTTTTTTAATTAAAAACCTAAATATTAACCATCTAATAGTCTATTTAAAATTATTATTTTAAAAAACTTTAAAAGCATTCAAATTTAAAATTAAAATTTTAGTTATTTTATATAAAAGTATATATAATATACATAGATAACTATAATTAAATTTTATATATTTAATATCCAGATCCGGATACTCAGACCTAAATTTTACTATCCGAATTCGTACTTGGATCAGTCGAATCCGTAAAATCACTATCAAGATCTCCGAATATCCGTTTTTGAAGCGGATGAGATCCCAGATCGGATAACGGATATCGAATATTAAGTTTCATTCATATATACAGTTATATCAAACAAATTGCTTAAAATATTTGACATTCATATAAATAACACTCGCGCGGGCGCGCGGATCAAATGCTAGTCTAATCTATTAAAACTCAAGTACAAATAGAAAATAACCCTTACTTTTGCTTAATATTTACAAGCCATGTCACTAATATTATCCTTGCATCCAAACATCTAAGAAAAAAAATAAATCTAATTTATTAAAACTAAAATACAAATAGGAAATAACTCTTGTTTTTAACTAATATTTACAAAAAATGTCACTGATATTATTCATTCATCCAAATATATAAACATTAATTCTTAACAAGAAAAAAATAAAATTCGGCTAAGCCCATTAACAATCTTTGTCATTAGAATTGAAGACTTCATAAAAAATGTATATGTGTTTTCCAAATTTTTATAATAAAAACAGAATTATACATATATATAGCATTAAATTAGTTTTTTTATATTCATATAATCTACCAACTATATTTGAAATATAAAAAAGATAGTAATGTTAATAATTTTCGATGATAATCTGAACTTATTCATTTACAATAACAAAATCATGTAATTTTCCATATCAATTTAATGACTAAAATACATACTAATATCTATTATAAATGGTTATATATACAAACAAATGCAATGTATTATTCATTTGGACGATATATATCTATTAAGAAGTCTTGATTTCAAAAATAAATGTAGAAAAAAATTTAAACACACTTCCGCGCGGATGCGCGGGTCATGGTGTAGTATCTAATCTATTAAAACTGAAGTACAAATAAGAAATAACCCTTAATTTTACCTAATATTTACAAGAAATGCCACTGATACTATCATTGCATGCATCCAAACATATAACATTGATTATTAACAAGAAAAAAATAAATTTGGACTAAGCCCATTAAAATATTTATCATTGAAATTGGAGATTTCATAAAAAAATGTATGTGTTTATATATATATATATAGAATTAAATTAGTATTATTTTTATTCATATTCATATAAGCTAACCAACTATATTTGAACTATAAAAAAGCTAATAATGTCAATAATTTTTGATATAATTTGAATTTATTCATTTACAATAACAAAATCATGTAATTTTCCATAACAATTTAGTAACTAAAATACATACTAATATTTATTATAAATGGTTATATATACAAACAAATACAATGTATTATTCATTTGTACGATATATCTAATAAGAATAATTTATGTAATTTATAAATTTAAAATTTTTAATCACCATATAATACATATACACAGTTATGTCTAGGACAGATAGAATTTCCGAGGTATTTTAGGATATATAGATTCGGATATGCATTCGTCGGATTCGTAAAATTGTTATTCGGATCTGGATATTCGGGGTTAGGATATTCGAACTAAAATCCGAATACACGCGGATATTCGGACCTGTTTTTTAATTAAAAACCTAAATATTAACCATCTAATAGTCTATTTAAAATTATTATTTTAAAAAACTTTAAAAGCATTCAAATTTAAAATTAAAATTTTAGTTATTTTATATAAAAGTATATATAATATACATAGATAACTATAATTAAATTTTATATATTTAATATCCAGATCCGGATACTCAGACCTAAATTTTACTATCCGAATTCGTACTTGGATCAGTCGAATCCGTAAAATCACTATCAGGATCCCCGAATATCCGTTTTTGAAGCGGATGAGATCCCAGATCGGATAACGGATATCGAATATTAAGTTTCATTCATATATACAGTTATATCAAACAAATTGCTTAAAATATTTGACATTCATATAAATAACACTCGCGCGGGCGCGCGGGTCAAATGCTAGTCTAATCTATTAAAACTCAAGTACAAATAGAAAATAACCCTTACTTTTGCTTAATATTTACAAGCAATGTCACTGATATTATCATTGCATCCAAACATCTAAGAAAAAAATAAATCTAATTTATTAAAACTAAAATACAAATAGGAAATAACTCTTGTTTTTAACTAATATTTCAAAAAATGTCACTGATATTATTCATTATCCAAATATATAAACATTAATTCTTAACAAGAAAAAAATAAAATTCGGCTAAGCCCATTAACAATCTTTGTCATTAGAATTGAAGATTTCATAAAAAATGTATATGTGTTTTTCAAATTTTTATAATAAAAACAGAATTATACATATATATATATAGCATTAAATTAGTTTTTTTTATATTCATATAATATATTTGAAATATAAAAAGATATTAATGTTAATAATTTTCGATGATAATCTGAACTTATTCATTTACAATAACAAAATCATGTAATTTTCCATATCAATTTAATGACTAAAATACATACTAATATCTATTATAAATGGTTATATATACAAACAAATGCAATGTATTATTCATTTGGACGATATATATCTATTAAGAAGTCTTGATTTCAAAAATATATGTAGAAAAAAATTTAAACACACTTCCGCGCGGATGCGCGGGTCATGGTGTAGTATCTAATCTATTAAAACTGAAGTACAAATAAGAAATAACCCTTAATTTTACCTAATATTTACAAGAAATGCCACTGATACTATCATTGCATGCATCCAAACATCTAAACATTGATTATTAACAAGAAAAAAATAAATTTGGACTAAGCCCATTAAAACATTTATCATTGAAATTAGAGATTTCAAAAAAAAATGTATGTGTTTATATATATATATATATAGAATTAAATTATTTTTATTTTTTATTCATATTCATATAAGCTAACCAACTATATTTGAACTATAAAAAAGCTAATAATGTCAATAATTTTCGATATAATTTGAATTTATTCATTTACAATAACAAAATCATGTAATTTTCCATAACAATTTAGTAACTAAAATACATACTAATATTTATTATAAATGGTTATATATACAAACAAATACAATGTATTATTCATTTGTACGATATATCTAATAAGAATAATTTATGTAATTTATAAATTTAAAATTTTTAATCACCATATAATACATATACACAGTTATGTCTAGGACAATTAGAATTTCCGAGGTATTTTAGGATATATAGATTCGGATATGCATTCGTAGGATTCGTAAAATTGTTATTCGGATCTGGATATTCGGGGTTAGGATATTCGAACTAAAATCCGAATACACGCGGATATTTGGACCTGTTTTTTAATTAAAAACCTAAATATTAACCATCTAATAGTCTATTTAAAATTATTATTTTAAAAAACTTTAAAAGCATTCAAATTTAAAATTAAAATTTTAGTTATTTTATATAAAAGTATATATAATATACATAGATAACTATAATTAAATTTTATATATTTAATATCCAGATCCGGATACTCAGACCTAAATTTTACTATCCGAATTCGTACTTGGATCAGTCGAATCCGTAAAATCACTATCAAGATCTCCGAATATCCGTTTTTGAAGCGGATGAGATCCCAGATCGGATAACGGATATCGAATATTAAGTTTCATTCATATATACAGTTATATCAAACAAATTGCTTAAAATATTTGACATTCATATAAATAACACTCGCGCGGGCGCGCGGGTCAAATGCTAGTCTAATCTATTAAAACTCAAGTACAAATAGAAAATAACCCTTGCTTTTGCTTAATATTTACAAAAAATGTCACTGATATTATTCTTGCATCCAAACATCTAAGAAAAAAATAAATCTAATTTATTAAAACTAAAATACAAATAGGAAATAACTCTTGTTTTTAACTAATATTTACAAAAAATGTCACTGATATTATTCATTCATCCAAATATATAAACATTAATTCTTAACAAGAAAAAAATAAAATTCGGCTAAGCCCATTAACAATCTTTGTCATTAGAATTGAAGACTTCATAAAAAATGTATATGTGTTTTCCAAATTTTTATAATAAAAACAGAATTATACATATATATATAGCATTAAATTAGTTTTTTTATATTCATATAATATATTTGAAATATAAAAAGATATTAATGTTAATAATTTTCGATGATAATCTGAACTTATTCATTTACAATAACAAAATCATGTAATTTTTCATATCAATTTAATGACTAAAATACATACTAATATCTATTATAAATGGTTATATATACAAACAAATACAATGTATTATTCATTTGTACGATATATATCTATTAAGAAGTCACGATTTCAAAAATATATGTAGAAAAAAATTTAAACACACTTCCGCGCGGATGCGCGGGTCATGGTGTAGTATATTATTAAAACTGAAGTACAAAATAGAACTAACCTTATTTTCAAAAAAATCTTACATATTTTCTTTCGTTATTTTATTCATCTTAATTATTTTATTAATTGTTTATTTCCAAATAACTTGACAGCATTTATAATAAAAGTGAAAAACATAACTTACTTATTTTTAAGTGTTTTATTATACTTTTTACATTCTTTTTTTCACTCTTTCAAACTATTTCATTAATTGTATTTATCATAATAATCCGACATCAATTATTTTACATGTTAACTATAATAATTTATATGTTT
This sequence comes from Moricandia moricandioides, assembly GCA_905132885.1. Taxonomy (NCBI): domain Eukaryota; kingdom Viridiplantae; phylum Streptophyta; class Magnoliopsida; order Brassicales; family Brassicaceae; genus Moricandia; species Moricandia moricandioides. The sequence goes on from CAJHQQ010002494.1 coordinate 25,696, forward strand.
GAATGAAATTGTTCTATTAGTAGAAGAACTCAAACTGGTTAACAAATAATTATTATATTTTTGTTTACATGGTCAGTTAGACATAGGCATTCATGTACACTTTGTATACAGATCAAATTTTTGGGTATCAGGTTTTTTGGATTTTAAACTTAAACCTTGTTAGGATATTATAAAATTTTGGACGTCCGGATAGGTTCATAAAAACCATAAAATATACATAACCTATATCTATATGTTTAAAATGTTATTAAATAATTTATAAAAAGGTAAAAATTAATCTTCACGGGCGCGCAGATTAAGCTCTAGTAAATAGTTATAGTGAGTTCATTTTTACGAATTTTCTATAAATAATTTTTAGAATTTTCTATAAATAACAAAACAATCAATAGCGATTCTATAAATAATTTAATTATTTTGTTATTTTGGAATATTTTTAAAATTAATTGTTTGGTCATAATTAAATTAATAATTAAAATCTAAAACTAAGGAGTGTCTTGACACTGTAAGTAAATTGAAAAATTAGGTGACTCACCTTCACCTTGTGTGGGTATAAAATCAGAAAAATTGGTGCTGGCATGTTTTTCATCATACGTAGTGCACAAAACAAAGGTTGTATATCATCAGCAACATTGTTTGTAGGCATTACTTTTTGTTCCAGTAAACAATTTAGGTATTTCCATCTATATTCAACATTGATACATCGATAGTCATTATGGTAATGAAAGTCTAAACCTTTTCCTAAATGACAATATTTCAAAAATCTTCATCGGAATGTTAGCAAAAGGAATCTTATCATGTTGCATTGATAAGAAAATGAAAAGTTTAGTTCATATACTTCAGTACTATAAATGATATCTCTATTGATTAACTTCTCCTTAAAAACAAAAGATCCAACAAGAGATGCTCTAGTAGTAGGGGTGTTCAATGCGGATATCGGTTCGGTTTTGGTTCAGTTTTTTATATTTTTGGTATTTGGTTTATTAAAAACAGTTATCATATTAAAAACATATCCACTTTGGTTTGGTTCGGTAAATATAAGTTTTCTGTTTTATACAAAAAACCATAAATATATTTATCTTTTATAACATTTTGTGAATTTTACTTACTATGATTAAATGTAAACTTTAATAAAACATAAAAATATTTCCATTTTTAAATAGACTATTTGCAATTTTATTTTACTGTTTTTAAATAATTAGTAAACATATTAAGTTAATAATAATAATTAGAATTTTCAGAAATAAAATATGAAAAATTACTAATATCATAATATTATTAAATAACTAAGTGTTAGCACATATTTGTCAACGAAAAGAAATTAAAACTATGTTTTGTATAATCTGATAATAATGAAAAAAATTAACATAAAAAAATATTAAATTACTAAATCAACATTTTAAGTATGAAATCATATCAATAGCTTTACAGCCATTGCACGAGCGTCGGCTAGGCCGTCTTTGTTTTTATTTTATCATACTTGATTCAATTGAAGAATTAATTCTTGTTACAAGTTTAAACATTAAAAAGGTTTAAGTGAATTAGTTAAAAAATAAATAAATTACCATGCACATATTAGTAGAATTAGTAGCTATGGAAAATATTAAAATTCAAAATATCTTTAAGGAAAAACATCTTAGTGAAAACAAATTTGCAATTTAAAATTTGAACTAGTAATAATAATTATCTACTTCCTTATCGACAAAAATCATTTCAATGATTTTCTGGGTTCTTTGTTAAAATTCATCCACAAGTGAACCATTCTAACTTCAATATTCCATGTATCTTTAAATGAATTTACGTCTTTAGCATAAGAAAACACATTTTTGTATGTTTAACCATTGCCAATTTTTAAATTGATATATCAAAAGAGAGATATATTTGTACTATAAAATCTTGGTGACAAGAGTTAAAATTTTCTCTTATTCTTTTTTTTTTGACATCAAAAGACTATTCAATTACTTAAACTTGCAGTGGTCTTGGAATCCAAACCGGAATAGAACAACCAATAAAACCTAAATTCCTACAGAAAACTCGAGCTGTCTTGGGCAATCTGTCTGTTATTCGGTTATGGGTCCTTCAAAACTCAAGACTTCGATGTTCGAGAGAGTTATTAGCAGAATATATATATATATAATGTTAATTAAATAAATAAATCAAATAGTCTATAAGGTTTTTCAAATTTATAGTTTTGAATTATCGTACAATATATTTTCGTAAACAAGTAAACCTATGTAGATTTGTTTGAATATTAGAGAGAAATATCAAATTGCTATCATTTATTGTGATAAAATTTAGCAAATATCTAATGTTATCTCCAAATAAATCTCTAATAATTACCATTGCTAAATGTAAATTGTGGTATGCAATTAGGGGAGTCAACATAATCTAGCTCGCTGAGCTCAACTCAACTTATAACGAGCTGCACTATTTCGTGAGCTAGCTCACCTCAGATCACCTCATAATAAGCTCAAATCTCTCATGAGCTAGCTCAACTTAGCTCATTTATTATATGAGTTTCAATATATAAAATCAAATCCAAATCATCTAAATCATGAGTTTAATGAGCTAACTCGCCATCAAATATAAAACAATAAAATTATAAAATTAATTATAAAATAAAATATATAATAAAAGAATTTTCATAATATAATTTAATTTTTAAACATTAAAGTCCAAAACATTGATATTAAACATTAAATAAAATCGACACCTAATAATAAATTAAATCAAAGCTAAATCAGTGATCCCAAAATATATTCTACATAAGAGATCTTGAGATGATTCATCTTCAAAATCTTCATTTATTCAAATCATAAAGATATATATATATATATATATATATATATATATATATATATATATATATATATTTGCATTAGAGTATTAGAAATATTTTGTTTACATTTAATTCTAAAGATATATATATGATATGAGGATTGATATCAATATTTTTTTTACATTTATATATATATATTGGTTTTACATTTTAATTCCAGAAGACAAATATGACTAATGTAAAAACTATCTTTTCTTACACAAGAAAATAGAAATTATATATATTAAGTATAAACACGAAAAACTTCATAGGTCAGCTCATGTTTATTAAAGATCGTTCATATAACTCGTGATCTACTTAAGCCCGATCATTTAGCACATTTATGAAATAAACCTAAAAACAGAGCTCATGCTCATGAAAAATCGAGTTGAGCTGAACTATCTCATGAGGTATAATTCATTTGACTCCCCTATTTGCAATAATTGTCTATATCAACTTTCACCAGCAATTGATAGTACAATTATAAATAATTCCTCCACCATTTTTATTAGATGAGGTTTTAGACTCAAGCACATAGATTAAAATATATTTCTTATCTTACAAATTCTAAATAAAAATATTCTTAATTATTCACCTAACCACAAATTTACCAATAATAAAATAGATAGCAAAATATACTTGGTTATATAAAATATAAATTTAATATATTTTATAATAGAAATTGGAAAATTGTTTATTTTGAAAAATTAAAAATTCTCTAAAACGTTAAGTATAACTAATTAATTAGAAAAATAAGAATAATTAAATTTAATGCAATATCATTTGTATATTCAAACATACTCATCTTTATTAGTAATTACGAATTGCTGACAAAATTTAATGTTGAGATGTTTGATTAGCTCATAAACTAGGACTTGGAAGATTCTTTGTGTTTCTTCCACAACATGTTCTTATATTGTTTTCCACACCAGAATCTGCAAAAAAATGAAAAAATTATTTGAGATTTTGTCTGAATATCAAATGTCCATTTCAAACATCTGAAGTTGTTCAAAGCTAACATAGTCAGTGCTTCCCCTGCGGCATCATGTGCCTCTAATGTATCTTTCTTTTCTTCTTTTAGCTTCTTCATTTCCACCTCATGCTCTTCCACAACCATTTTACAATCTTAAATTATTCTTCTACAGGATAGGTCACAGTAACTTAGACCATTTACAATGGAGTAGCTGAATGCAATTTTCAATTGTTGAATCCCTTTTAGTGGGGGTGTTGGAAAAAAAAAAGTGATGTGAATTAAACAATGTTGAATGTTTTCAACTAGTTGAAAGCGAATCCACAATAGTGCAATGTCATGTTCATTGCTGATTAAAATTGCTGGTTGTTATACATCCTAAATTTTTATATCAATTATTTTATTAAAAATAATAATTTATTTAAATAAAATTTTTATATCAAAATTCAACATTTTTGGTGCTCTATAAATAGAAACTTGTATTATCTGATTTGTACATATAATGTTTACTAAACAAATAACTATTTTTGTATATTTTAAAAGTTGAAAATAATTAGTCTAACTTTAATAAATATTTTGGTTAAATAAAATAAATGGATATAATGTTGATTTCAGAAAAAATCGAATTATTTTATTATAAATATAAAATTTAAATATACAATAAATGATTAGGTAGAAAAAATGATGTGTAAGAAAAAAATATGATGTGGAAGAAAAAAAAGTAAAAAATATGGTGTTGAATAAAAATAACCAATGTACATAGTCTTACAACATATAGTGAGAGTACTATATGTTTCATTTTGGGGGAAATTATTAAAAATGACTCAAAACTTGATTTAAAATGCAAAAAGTGTACTCCAAATTAAAGAAAATGCAAAATTAACCCAAAAAGTTATTGAAAATACAACAAACTCTTTATGAATAAACAAAAAACTGTATTCAATTTTACCATTATAACATTTTCGTCTGAGAAGACTTCCCTATAAGTCTTCTCGTACACTTAATCTTTAAAATAATTTAATTTTTTTATAAAAACTATTTATATGAGGAAAAAATTGAAATTATGTAACTATAAACATTAATAAATGCTGTAAATATAAAATACTAAATTTGAATTATTTTCAACATAGATAAGTGAATGTAGATTGAGTCATGAAAGTCTTTGGTTTAGGTTGTGGTAATATATGTTATAGTATTGTTTATATTTTTAGGGTTAGATTTTTGAATCTTAACTTTTTTAAAATAATTTTTTTGACCTATATGTGTTTACTTTTGTATATATTAATCACATTATAAGTTGATTTTAGGTTTAATGAAGTTTTTTTTTGCTATTTAGTTAGTTATTTGATTAAAGGGTTTTGGAAGACTTCGAGAAGACTTCATAATGCACTAAAAGACTTCCTGGAAGACTTCCCGCCTAATGCAAAGTCTTCTACAAGTCTTCCGGAAGTCTTCTACAAGTCTTCCAGAAGTCTTCTACAAGTTTTCTACAAGTCTTACATAAGTCTTCTCATGTACTACATTATAGGGTTTTGGAATACTTCCAGAAGACTTCATAATGCACTAGAAGACTTCCTGGAAGACTTTCCGCTTAATGCGAAGTCTTCGAGAAGTATTCCACAAGTCTTCCAGATATCTTCCACAAGTCTTCCAGAAGTTTTCCAGAAGACTTCATAATTTGGGAAGTCTTCTCTTAGAAGACTTCTCGGGAAGTCTTCTTTCGAAAATATTTAACTTAATCAAGATTTTTGTCTCAATATATAAAGAAAATTTACACATTCGCTTTCTTCCTCTCAAATGGCTGCAATAAAGATGTAATGTTTCTCACTTTAAAACTCTTCAACCTCTCTCTAATCTCTTCAGATTTGAAAACACCTAACTTTATATTCATTTCTCATGTTTCTCTTATGTATTCTCACTAATTTATCTTGTTTTTGCAGATTTTTCATTACATAGTTGTCATCTTTCATTCTTTTAAAGGTATATCTATAAATTTTGAATATGTATTTTTGGTGTGTTTTATATGTTAGATTCTAAGAAGTTGTATATTCAACTTACTGTAACAAGGTTAAATGTATGACCTTTTTGATTCATATTTTGTGTTTGTGATAGTGTTCAATGGTTAAAGGTGTGTCTTTTTCTTTTTGGTATGAAAAAGAAGAAGACAACACAACATTTTATATAGGTGAAACCTCTAAAGGCATTAACAAGTTTAAATGTTTGACCTTTTTGATTCCTCTTTTATTTTTGATAGTATTCTTTGGTTAAGAGTATGATATTTTCTTTTTGGTATGAAGGAGAAGAAGAGGAATCTGGAAGACTTCTGGAAGACTCCTGGAAGACTTCTGAAAGACTTCTACGAGACTTCTGGAAGACTTATAGAAGACTTCTGGAAGATTTCCAGAAGTCTTCCAGGAAGTCTTTTAGAGGTCTTCCAAGAAGTCTTCGAGAGGTCTTCCAAGAAATATTCTAGAGGACTTCTAGGAAGTCTTCCAAAAGTCTTTCAGAAGTGTTTTAGAAGTCTTCCAAAAGTCTTCCAGAAGTCTTCCAAGAGTCTTCCCAAATCTTCATGAGAGACTTCTGGAAGACTTATAGAAGACTTCTAGAAGAATTTTGTAAGACTTCTGGAAGACTTCTGGAAGACTTCCAAAAGTTTTCCAGGAAGTTATCCAGAAACTGGAAGTCTTCCAGGAAGTCTTCCAAAAGTCTTCCAAGAAGTTTTCTAGAGGTTTTCTAGGAAGTTTTCTGAAGATTTCCATAATTCTTCTAGAAGTCTTCTATAAATTTTCCAGAAATCTCTCATGAAGACTTCCTGGAAGACCTCTAAAAGACTTCCAGTAAGACTTCTGGAAATCTTTCACAAGTCTTCCAGAAGTCTCTTCTATAAGTCTTCAGAAGTCTCATGAAGACTTCGAAAGACTCCTGGAAGACTTGTGGAAGACTTCCAAGTCTTCCGGAAGTCTTCAAGTAGTCTTCCAGAAGTTTCCTAGAAGTCTTCCAGAAGTCTCCCATCATGATGTTAATGATCATTTTGTAATTCTTTTGTTTATGGTATATTTAGTGATTATTATGTGTACTCTTTTAGTTACTAATTATTTTGTAAATTTGAGAAGATGTTAAGGAAAATAATTAGTAAATATATTGATGTCTATAGTATTTTATTTTCCAAAAGTGCTTGATATTATTGGAATTTCATAACAAATTTTTTTTTTAACCATACTGCCCAAAACAATATAATTTGTTTAAATTTAGTCAAATTTATTACAAACTAAGAGAAAAGAACTTATCAAGAAAGCTTAGTCAAATTCACCAAAGATCAAACAATACATAAGTCTCACTAGAAAAAAAAAGATAATTCCTCTCTCAGAAGACTTCTGGAGAAGTCTTCTCTGAAGCGGAAAATTTAAGCGGAAAACTTAAATTTTAAGTGAAAATTGCTATTTTAAATTTCATAAAAATTAAAAATTATATCTTAAGATATAAAAAGACACATTAAACCACATGACCTGATATTTTTGAAGTTACTTGACACTTTTGAAATTTAGAAAATATATATTGAAGTTACTTAACAAATTTTACAAAAAAGAATGCAGAAGACTTCCTGTAAGTCTTCTCACAGAAGACTTCCATGTAAGTTTTCTCACGGAAGACTTCCCTGTAAGTCTTCTCACGGAAGACTTCCCTGTAAGTCTTCTCACGGAAGACTTCTCTGTAAGTCTTCTTTGTTTAGCTAGAAACATTAATAAACATGAATGTTTGTAACTTCATAATTATCACCAATTAAGTTATGAATTTCACTCAAGAGAACTAATATTGACTAATACACATTAACTAACAAGAAAAAAAAGAAAAATTCATTTTACGTTTTGAGAAAATTGAAGTTTAATAAAAATCGACGTAGCAAACTTTTTAGGAAGTCTTCTGTTTAGGTCATTTTTGCAATTGCAAATTTATGAAGGAAGACTTCTTAAGAAGTCTACTCTAGAGGAGACATCTTGAGAAGTCTTCATTTGTAAATATTGACTTACTTTTGAATTTGAATTTGATTTTTTTTCGAAATCTCAGAGAAGACTTCTAGAGAAGTCTTCTATGCTAAAAGGTTAGTTTTGCAATTGACCAAAGTTTGTCAAAATTTGACTTTTTATAGAAGACTTCTCTCTGACAAGACTTCAAGAGAAATCTTCTTACGTTCACATGAAGTCTTCTCAGCGTCTTAAGAAGTCTTCTCGTAAATAATATTTTTAGTATTAATTGTCAATTGCAAAAGTAACCCACACAGACTTCTTGTGACAGTGAGAAAACTTCATTAACAGTAAAGAAAACTTCCCTAAAAGTCTTCCAAGAGAAATTTTTGAAATTTTTTGATCAATTGCAAAGTTAACATGTATATCCGAGAAGACTTCCCTAGAAGTCTTCTCGGTTCTCCTTGTTTTTTTTTTGTTAACAAAGGAAAGGTAGAAGACTTCTAGGGAAGTCTTCTACAAAAAAACCCAGAAAATGATCAATTGCAAAACTAACCTATGCATTGACCAGAAGATTTCTCTAGAAGTCTTCTTCACGAATAAATCTGGAAAAAAAATCAATTTCATATCTTGAACTCGTGAGATGACTTGTTTAGCTTCTTTAAACTCATAGAACTTCATCAAGAATGCTACCAACTTATTAATGACCAAGAATCATGAGTTTCAATATCTTTATGAACCTTACAAAGTTTGAAATCAAAATCTTGAATTTTTTGGATGAATTTTGAGAGAATGTGAAAGAGATGTGGTTTGTGTGAATAACAAATGAGAAAAGAAGAAAAAAAACCAATTTTTTGTGCATTAAAAGCTTCAAATTTTTTGTTCATGGTGGTTGGTGTATTGATGGCAATGACAATATTGTAAATACTTGATGAAGATGATGATAGAGTAAAACACTCATTTTTTAAAAAAACAATGACATTTTCGTGAATAACTTGAAAATCTAAGGTAAATAAGGCAAATAAAAATTCCAAAAAATGATGAGTTAGTTTTGTATTTAACTTCAAATTTTGAATCACTTTTGCAAAACACCTTTCATTGTGTAAGGTTCAACTTAATCTACCAGCTGCAGTGGAAAATTTGTAGCTTCCCTTTTACTTTGCAAAAATAAACAAGATAAGCATGTTACAACACATGAAAAAATACAACATCACTATATCCTAAAGATTTATTTCAAGAAATCTAAAAAGATGAAAAGATACAAACCAAAGGTATGGTTTTAGTGAAAAAGAAAAGAAACTGGGCAAAGCTCGTTTCTCGTTTAGAGAAGAAGAAACTAAAAACAACTTATTGGGTAGCTATTTGAGTGAAAGGATTATATTGTTACCTCTTCTTATGTGGTAACAACACTGACTCTAAACAATCAACTGCCATCATAATCAGATACAAGGTATAATCAAGATCCTAAAACGAAAATCTTTCTCAACTGTTGCAAACACCATTTAATTTACACTACCATAAACAAGTAACCACAAACTACAAGGAGATACGGAGAGGACCAAAAACTTTTACTTTTTGTGTATTTGTGTTTGAGAAAGAGCTTATTAAACTTCTCAACAAAAGATAGATTTTTTTGGCAAAGTTTTATATCCGGTTCGACTGTTGACTTGGCATTATTTCCATCGTCAATGGTAGTGAAGAAAGAGGTTTTCTATATCATCAATTTTCAGTGACATTCTATTAGAAGAAAAAAACAAGTGACAAAGATTAGAAAATATAATAAATAATTAGATTAAGAAACTAAGTTGTTTGACAATGCGTTTTGATTAGTTCTACAATTATTAATTTTAAGATTTTTATAATAAAAAAAAAGAAAAGGTATAGACCAATTCTAAAAAAATTAAAAGGCTTATTTATATGATTGACACATCAGCATGTCATTAAAGTGACTCAACTAATACATAAGAGGATAAATACATGATATTAGTTAAGAGCTGAACATATATGATTTCCGGGGTATTTTAGGATATCTAGATTCAGATCTGTAAAATCACTACCGGATCCGAATTCGGACATTCCGAATATCCATGGTAGAATATCTGGACTAAAAATCAAATACCTGTGAATATAAATAATAAAATTTTGAAAATTAAATTTTAAAACTAACTAATTTATTATTTATTTTATATTAATTTAATTTTGTAAAAAAAAATCATTGAAATTTACTAAAATAAATTTATTTACTTTGTATAAATTATATATAATATACATATATAAATATAATTATATTTTCCATCGAATCTCTCTTTTCCGTCGTTCTCACTGGCGGTAATCTCTCCTTTTAAGACGAATCTCATTTCTCCTTCATGCCGAAGAATATTTAAGTAGATTAAACTAACCACCTGCTTCCTTTTTTTCATATCTGAAACTGCGTCTCGTTGAACTCCGCCGCCGGTAAATTCTTCCTCTTTGTTGTCGAGTTCAATTTTATGACTTAAGGTGTTTAGCCCCCGTTAAACCCTAAAAGTTGTAGTCTTGATTCTTCCCCGTTGATTTTTGCAGATATGTATCTGCTGGTGTCGTTGGCGACCATAACTTCTCTGACGGTATGTCATCCATTTTCTATTTATTTAGGTTTTTCTATTTATTTAGGTCTTCTCTTCAGATATGCAGGATTAACACAATTTTCAGATCTGTAAGAGGTCGGTTTTAGTAATGTTCTACTTGAATACATCCCTTAGAAAACTGCATGGGAAAGTCTTTCAGTAGAACATTTCTAAAATCAACCTCTTTTGTAGTGTTATACTGAAGGACAACTCAGAAAACTTCCTGAAAGTCTTCCAGAGTGTAAGAATTCGAAGAAGACTTCCTGGAAGTCTTTTAGAGTGTAAGAATTCGCAGAAGACTTTCTGGAAGTTTTAGAGAAGTCTTCTCACTAAAACTTACATGCAAGCTTCAAGTATAGGAATTTAGAATAGTACGTTTGGTTTGTGTTTGAGATGTTGGTTTTTGATTGTTTTGCAGACCAGAAAATGGATTTACCATAACTCCAGCAAAGGATATTTACATTAGTGGAAAAGCCTATCCCACTCAAAAGTATTTTGTATCATACTGATAACTCGAAGTCGTTTACTGCTTTAAGGCAAGCTCTACATGATGAAGAATATGAGGAGATGAAGGATTCAAAGTTGGGAGTTTTCATCAAGTTCATGCAGCTGAATTATGGTTGGACATCAAGGCTGGTTCATTATATGCTGAGTGACAATTGAAGTACCTTAGTGTCGAGCTGGTGATTGTAGTGTGTACACTCTAAAGTACATTGAATGTCATGCTCTTGGCATGTATTTCCTCCACTTTTCTCTGATAAGAACGTGAGGGCTATCAGGGAGAAGATACCATGATTTACTTTTAGAGGAAGACATGTGCGTGCCTCAACTTGTTGTTTGACACAAGGATATATATTCTATGTGTATCCTTCAAACAAATAATCTTTTGAGTAGAATGGACACACACGTGTGGAGACATGCAAACCAGCATATGTTCCAGCTGGAATACCATAAGAGAAAGATATTTTTTTTATTGCATAGACACCAAAATCACACTTTCCATGTTCCAAATCAACAACACAATCCATTTTGACCCCTTTTACAAAGAATCACCATCCATCAATTGGTTGGACAGATATCGTATTTTCAATCTACGAACGAACACCAAGTAAGTATTCAACTCCCCGACTATGTTGAGTTGTGAGACTCAAAGCATATTCTGTTCTTTTCCAATACAACTGACATGCGGTATTGTTTACTGTTCTAGCAGGGTATAAATATCCTAAGCAATCAACTATCAAATTAACCCTTAATTCTAAAATACAAAATAATACTCTTGCCAAGAGAAATCAGGTGTAGTACTTAGGGATCGAATCCACAGAGAACAATGGCACACAATAGATTTCTTATTCCTAATGTTAAGCTAGGTGATTATATATATATTGGTAACAAGTAATCAGTCTAAGGAAATGTTCCTTATAAGAGAATGTAGATATGCTGATAATGTAAATATAGAAACATGCTAATAAACTAACTATATGTAAATGTAAATATGCTAGATCTAGGGTTTCAGGCAAGTGAATTATAGAAGATAGAAGTTAAAGGTATTTAATCATTGAACTCAATATCTATTGTAAAAGACACTAGCTCTCGCTGCGAGTCTAATATATTGACTAAGTTCAATGTCTCAACTCTCGCTTGTTGACACGGAATGACCATCTATCGATGGAAATGATCATGCGTCGATCGATGGTTTCTTGAGTCAAGTTTTATGACCTAATTCGATAAGTTCACTAGGCTAACTAAATCAACTCTCGTTTGTTTCTAGCAACCTAGCTCAACAAAATAAACTCCGGTAGTAGACCATGCTCTCGCTTGCGACTAACTACCTATTATCAGGGTTCTAGTTAGCTACTCTAGAACACAAGCAATAAACACAATTCTATTAATAGATCTAATAATGACCCTAACAATTCTATTGTTTGGCTAATCCATCAGTACCATTAACAAATCCTAAATCTAGTTGATAACTACTTTGACATAATTAAAGTAAAAAGAATAGTCTGAATATAATGCATAGATAAAACACTGGGGTTCCAATACAAATCTCCCTAAGAATATTGTCTACTAAGCTGTATTGTATTATATCTATTGTATCCCCATTCTTTCTCATACATAAAGTATAACTATAAAAACCCTAAAATCTAGGTCAAAACTCGTCCAAGGGTAAACTTGTAATCTTGCGTATTGTCTCTAACTTGAGCTTGAAATCGGCTGTCTGCGAATTGGTTATTGATCAATGCCAAGTGGTCAGCATCGATCGATCTTGGTCATATAACATCGGTCGACGTCAGGATAGTGCCGTCGATCGACGACAGTCTTGTACTTCGACTCTCTCATAGATCAGCTACGGATTAATCTCCTCTAAATGCTCCAAAAGCTCCAAATATCTTCATATATCTCCAAAACATACCTGGACCTGTAAAGACCTTACAACATAGCCTAGACACACATAAGAAAACCTAAATGGAGTCCATAACATGGCCTAAAACTGGTAATAAATAGGCTATATCAACAACCTTCCTAGCTTCTCCCTTATGAACTCCAACATCAATTGAATAAGAAATCCTCTTGCTCGCTTCAGTACGAAATTAATAGATTCAACGTTGTTGCTTATTTTTAAGTTGTACTTGTCTCCTTGACAATGAACTCTTGATCATAGGGTCACATCGGTATCCTCCAAATACATTGCAAGTTCCACACACTTGTTTACCCAAAACGTGTTTGTCCCATGTTTCACACTTGCTCTGCGTTTCTATCAACAACCATTAACATGAAATTTTGCCACAAGTAGAGTTTTCGCTGACTTATATATTCTATAGGAGAACCTACGCTTCACCTCTGTCAACCGAAACTCTGAAACCAATGCATCCTTACTAACAAAACTCTGGTTGACATATATATATATTGTTTGCATTCGAGCTTCCTCCTTCATTACCATATGTCCTTTTGAAATCTTCAAAACACATATCATCTTCTTATTCCTCATCCTCATCTTTAAATTTTCCATACTCACTTTAATCCTCACCATCATCAACCGCTTCAGCAACATTAGGGATATCAGCATCCTCCTCACCATCATCATTTTCATCTTCAGCCAAATTATCATCATCTTCATCCCCTTCACCATCTTCATCGCCTTCATCATCATCTTCCCCTTCATCTGAAATCGTTCTCATCTTTCTAAGGGTTAATGCAAAAAGACGTACTTCATGCATTTTATTTATCTCGAGTAAGTTCCGAACTTGTCTATCACTTGTAACACAAATATGAGGGGTGTCTGGAGCCATCTATTGCATCATTTTTTTTCTGGTAATGAGTAGGTTAACTCCACAACCTTTGTGTCGATGTAACTTGGATACTCCTTCGGAATCTTGCCCATTAGTGGAAGCTTCAACCTTTTTCCTTTGGAATATGTGCAAGGAAGTTGTGACGACCAATCGACTGAAATATAAGAGAAAAGTTGGGTTAAGAGAATTCTAATAAAAGATCGATCAACCCGTTGGAACAGTTGACCGAAAGTCATGTAAAAACAAAGGAGCATGAGATAACCTCTAGTGATCCTCCTTCGTTGGAAACGAATCCACTTATGGTAGAAATCACTCAACTTATGCTGACTGAGCGCGGATATCTTGGGAACGTTCTCCCAGAAAGTCTCAGGGTATCCAATAATTTTTTGGTGCGTAACTGTCAAAAAAAGAGAGGCAAAGAATCAGAACCGGTATTGAACAAACGGTCACTCGGCGTCGGCTAGCTAGCGATGCGGGGGCTCCATAAGACGTGAAAATTATCGCCAAGGAGTTCATCGAAAGCAGCCTCATTGGATCTGACGTAGAAGTAATGGCACTGCCAATGCTTAGTCTTCGTAGGTTGCACAGTAAGGATGTGGAGTCCCGATCGCATTTTTACTGCAAACAAGCTGTTCGGCCTTAGTCTGAGTCTTTGTCATCTCCTCAAAGACACGAACGTTCATCGATACGTCAATCTCTACTGCCATTACCATCAAGGCGACAGCGATTCTGACCGCCCCGTTCATCAGTTGAGTCATGGTGACATCCCGACGAGCGCAATAGGAAGTAATGAGGCGTGGGATTGGAAACAAAAATTTAGAATCCCTTCTGAAAAAGGACGCGTAAACGCACTGATAGCTGATCGGTGGTGTCCTTGGTCGTCTGTCGGGCGAGATAATGAAAGTAACGCCATGCACATTACAGTCCTTCATTAACGCGAAAACTCCCTTCAGGGTATACCAAGTCGGAAACACGTCATCCCAGTTTTGTCCCCCTATCACAGTCTGACGAGAAAAATCTAATGGGAGATCCGGAATCTGTTTGACTGTCTCATCACGATAGTAATAGAATGGGATTAGTCGTTTGGAAGTATTCTACCCGCCTATGCATTGATCGGTCCCGATGACTATGTTTAAACCTCTTTCATCTCTTCCATCATCAACATATCCAGACCCGTAACAACGACGTTCAGCGTCATTCTCTGTCACGGAATCACCCTTGGCACGATCGTTCTCCATCTCATCATCTTTGGAGCATCGCCTCTCTCCATCCCTTCAAAACAGATCTTCAGCATCGCAAGTTTGATCCAATTTAAGGTGAGCCGCGACGTTCAAAATACCATAGTGATCCCTAATAGCGGAACCAAACAATTTTGGGCCGAACCGAAATCTCTCTCCAGGGACTCGGAGCAGTCCGAACTCCCTTACCCTTCTCAGATAAAGAAAATTTCTTCTGGAAAGACGACATCGGAGATCAACGGAAAAGTCAGTGTAATCGGAAAAATTGGGAATTGACGGTGGCAGATCAGAGATTGAAGTACAACGGTGAAGGAAAAAGAAATAGAGAGAGAGAGAGAGAGAGATAGAGAGAGAGAGAGAGAGTCAGAGAGAGTACCTTTTCGGGATTCATAAGGAAATGAAGGAATCAAAGAGAAGAACTCTATTTATAGTAAAAAGGCGCAGGCCTCGAGAGCAGCGTAATTAATAGGCCTATCGGGCCTACTAAGCCTAGAAAGACGCCTCAATTCCAATGCGAACCGAGATTGCTAATTAACTCCCTCAAAGTAAATCGGACTGGTTAAACCAACTCGCTGTGGGTGACCTTTGATGAAGGGAAAAATCAAGCACGTCCCCCGATCGACTTGTCAGGCCCAAAGGCACTTTAATCAGCAAAGAAAACTAGTCGAACGATCATCCCCGGAAACACAATCAAGGAGGCCGATACGTCATCCCAAGCATGGCTGACTTAATTATTCTCAAGACCTACTCTTGTTAATCCATTGAGACGGATCCGTAGCCACTCAATGAACTAAGGGGGACTTACTGTTGGAGAGGAATTACATATCCTTCCAAGGCCCATCCAATAACGGAATTCGCCCCCCTCTTTTGTAGTATTAAAGCCGATCGAAGTTGGCTCGGCTCGAAACTAGCGTCTACGTAGGGGTCACTCAAGCGAATCGACAAAAAAATGTTCATGCTTGATCCACCAGCCACGGTTCCAAATCCCCTACTGAGCTGAAAAGCCCGTTAAGGCTCGGCCCCAGGCCCGGCCCTTTAGGGCAAACAGATCTAGGCGAATCAGAGAATCACAGGCCTGATCTATAAAAGGAAGGGAAAGGAGAACGAGAAGGGGATCCGAAAATAGAGACACCTCAAACGATAGACGGCACAATATAGGGTTTCTCAAAGGGCATTTGATCTTATCAATCGCTTGTACCTTTTTTCTTTCAATCTTTCTCCCTTAAGTCGTTTTGTATCCGCATACTGATAAATAAAACTTCTTCGAAATAACTCACAAATCAAGTTTGGTTTCCTTCAATCGAACTAACCAAAATAAGATTCAACAATATCTAGTTAAGCGATTAGGAGAAAATCTCTACAATTTAATTGTTCGAGTAACCATTTTTTCTTTTATAACCAGACTTTGTATTCTAATTCACCGGAATGCGCAGATGACAAGTCGAGCGTCAATTGAGTTGCACACTCCCATCTACTTCAGAATCAGTTAGAGATTCTCTGTATTTCACTGAAACCTACTCGATTTTGAAGGCATAAACAGGTAAACAAACTATGAGAGAGCGAGACAGAGAGAGAGAAAGAGAGAGAGAGAGAGAGAGAGAGAGAGAGAGAGAGAGAGAGAGAGAGAGAGAGAGAGAGAGAGAGAGAGAGAGAGAGAGAGAGAGAGAGAGAGAGAGAGAGGTGCATTTATGTTGCAGAACCACATATTCGGAAGCAAGAGCTGTAAAAATAAGATTCAATGGTTTTATAGAATTCATATCAAAGTTTGCTCTCTGTTCTTTGCTTATTTCACTACAGATAAATTTTTTAAGCATTTGCTTATTTCACTACAGATAAAATTTGTAGGTTGTAGCCTATTCTTATTATCTTTTCCTTTTGCTTCCTTAGCTACCATGTTTTCTTACACTGGATATCATTATGTTGTTATTACGCAGCTACGGGAATGGGATAGAAGGACCTGTTTATTTAACAGCAAAAGGTGAGAAAGGGGTTCATGACTGGTATTAGGGACAAAGATCCCAGATCGGAAGTTGGAAGGGATCCTTAGTAATATATAAGATATATGGGTCACTCCCCTTATCACCAATTGATTTTAGGTTGGAAGCCCTTCTAGCTTAACATGATATCAAAGCCCGATCCAAATAATCCAACCCAATCCATTATCGATCCAGCCCAAATTCGGCCCATCGATCCTTGCCCAAACATTCGAGATTGACGCTCAAAAAGCCATCATCTCGAGGGGGCGTATTAGAGACAAAGATTCCACATCAGAAGTTGGAAGGGATCCTTAGTAACATATAAGATAAATGGGCCACTCCAGAAGTCCGATCAAAATAGATCATATTTATTGGCTTAAATCAAATCCGAGAATGAAAAGAGTGGAGAAATGGTCGAAAATTGATCACATAAAATACACCAAAAATCACCTTCGCAAAAACTAAACTCCGCTGAACGGGAAAGAAAACAAAGATCGAAAATATATCACATATAAAAAAATGGATTAAATTTCTCCCCCTCTGAATGATATGAATTTGTTAAGAAGGGATGGAGAGAAATTTGCTCTCTCTAAAGTAGAGAGAGAATAATTTCACTAAGGTTCACTCTTCTCTTTTTGTTTTTGTTCTATTTATTGTTATTTTTACACTAAATTTCTCTATAAAAGGGAAGGCCATAATTTCGTAAACTTGCTTTAGGCCACTAAAATAGTCGGGACGGCACTGTCAAAGATGCATGTTAATTGTATATTTAAAGAGAATGAACTCCTCCGTATTACCTACACTTTCCTCTTTAACTTGGTAATTAAAATATAGGCTTCTCACACATAGGTCCAGAGCTTCTACAATCACTATTAATGATCACATCAACAACAGAACACAGCCATTACGATCGCAGGCTATATCAACCAATATGTTTTTTAGAAACAGAAAACCTAGGCCGTAACTTGAGAAATTAATATCATCATATTTAACAAGTCTGGATTACCATGAACGGAAAACAACACACACAATGTGCCGACGTCCGGGAGTCAAAATATTACGAACACAAATAAACAACAACAATTGGTCAACGACACTCTCAAGCGTCCATGCTACAACATCCCGTAGCTAAACTCCTCTACAATGGCGACAAGTAACTTCCTTACCCCACCCACTCAATCACATGCACACACTCCATAACAGCAACATCAGCCGCACAATAGAAACCATCGAGGGGCTGACTGGTGTAACCGCAGCGGTTGCAGACGTTTGCGGATGCAGGTGGTTACGGTTTTATGCGTTATTAAGAGATTTGGACGACTGGTAAAACGGTTAAAATTGTTGCGTTTGCGGGATACGTATGACTGGTTAACTTCCAAATACATCAATAATTAAATAATAAATTAGCAATATTTATATTTTATGTAATCATAAAAAATATGAAAAATCATATTATTATAATAAATATAAAAATTATATTTATAAATATACTATTTAATTTAAAAAAATTATACAATTATTTTTCTTGAAAGTTTTATAATATAAATTAAAATATAATATATAAATATATATATATATATATATATATATATATATTGGTATATCTATTATTTCAATTTAAAAATTGAATTGAATATTTTTATTTTTTATCTATATAATTTTTTTGAAAACAAATATTTTTTTTACCGTTCCGCAACCGCCCGCAACCGCAAACGCTTGCTGGAACCAGATTTTGAATTTTAGAGGTTTATCGCGGTTTGAAGCGATTTGAAGTGATTTATAGCGTTTTTAATAATTGTTGCAAAACGCCAACAACCGCTACCAACCGCAAAAGCTGCGTTTGTGGGTGGTAGCGAGAAAACCAGTCAAGCCCTAAGTATTAGGCATATACATTAAGTTTAAGGTTTGGTTCCGGTTTCGTTTATGGTTCAGTATTTTTGGTTTTTCTTTTTCGCTCTAGAAATATAGGATCTTTTTAATTATATATGAAATTTGGTTTGGTTTTTAGATTTTCAGTCTGGGTAACAAAATTATGAACTAACTAATAATTCCGATAAATTTTTGTTCTAGTTTAGTTCTGGTTTGGTTTTGGTTTTTGGTTAATTTTGGATAATTCAAATAAAAAATTAGATTATTTTAGTTTTCAAATTTAATATTAGGTAAATTGGATAAATCTAAATATTTCAAATAAATAATATTTTAAAATTATTTCAGATATTTTTGTTTATAAATAGTATTTTAAAATATCTGGTAATTTATAAATAATATAATTAATATTTCAGGTATATAAACTATATTTTAACATATCCGAGTACTCATTTGTTTTTGGATTCGGTTTCCGGTTCCAGAAATATATAAACCTTTTGGTAATTTATAAATATTGGTTCAGTTTCAAGATTGTCCGGATCCGGGTCGCATAAATACAGGCCCGCCCACACAGAAGAAAACTGCAGTAAAAAAACTCCATTATTGAACCTACATACATCAAAGCTATACTAACTACACCTACTTGGCGGAAAAGCCACACACTACTTTGTACTAAAAGCAAGCAAATGGCTAACATTACACGGACTCAACAACATCACATCTTCTAGATAACCACATTACAAAACAATTTATATCCATACACCCATTAGATTTAGACACCAAATTTTCCAACCGTGAACACCGTCAAACAAACACCCTGAACCAAAGAACACCCCTATAAACACAACGTATACGTAACACATAATACAACAGAGTATTAAAACGAATAACTCAACAACCCGCGCGAAGTGCGGGCATAGCACTAATAAAATATAGTTAAACATATGTAAATAGTTTTTATAACATTTTTTTCTGCAAACAACGCTTCTCTGCAAACTATTTATATTTTATACCCCTAAAGTTTTATCTACTTTAACAAAAAAATATTTTTAAAATATATTCTATTGCTTAAATAATGATATCATTCATTTTAGATAGTATCATATATATTATTTACCAATTGATTGTTTAAATCTAGAATCACTAGAAGAAGAAAATGATGACATAAATTATTAAAAAAGTGATATATCTATTGTTCGTTATAATACAACAATAAATATGTATAACAATAATATTTGCAGAAAACAATTATTTATTTTCAAAAAATGGCACTGTAGACTACAATTTCATAAACTAAATAAAATATCAGTCACAAATGATTACTTTATATTTTTAAAAATAAAACAAAATAAATAAATAAATATAATGCAATAATATATATATATATATATATATATATATATATATATATATATATATATATATATATATATATATATATATATATATATATATATATATATATATATATATATAAATTATTATGTCTCCGCATAGCGCAAGAAAACTTCTACGCGTTCTTTGTGTCTCCTCCGTGAGCCTCTATCACGTCTTCCCATTATCTCTACAACCTTCTTCAAATCCCTTTGTTCTCTGTTTGGTTCTGCTTTGGTCATTGCTTATCCAACCGCTTCGTGCTCCCTTTTATTCTCAGGTGAGTTTTCTTTCTTACTGGTTAAATTCTGATTTGATCATTGCTTCTCCAAGCAGCTTCTTCGTTCATTGACGTGTGGCCTATAATTATCTAAACCATCACCTCAGATTATTTAACCTTGGACTCTTTGTCTTTCACTTTAATTTCTCTAACAAACGTTCTTGCATCTTTAGCTTTGAACATCTCTAGCTCTTCAGCTTCAATCATGGATTTGGACTTCATTGGCTACGTTATTCAGTTGCGGTTCATCCCCTCTCTGATGGCATATATACGTTTGTTTTTTTTTGATATTTTGACCATGGTATAAGTCCATTTTTAGAGTGTATTTAAGCATTTCAAGTCCTTGATCAGCAACATTTTTCGGGAAACTCCTGGGTTTTCTTCTCTTTCCTGCAAGCCTTATCTTTGTCTCCTCCGTGAGCCTCTGTCACGTCTTCTTCCCATTGTCTCTGCGACTTTTTTCATATCCCTTTCACTCTTAAGAAAGCTTCATTTGTTCTCTGTTTGGTTCTATTTTGGTCATTTCTTATCCAACTGCTTCGTGCTCCCTCTTATTATTAGGTGAGTTTCCTTTCTTATCGGTTAAGTTTTGTTTTGATCATTGCTTCTCCAAGCACCTTATTCTTTCATTGTCTTGTGACCTATAATTCTCTAAACCATCACCTCAGCTTCTTTAACCTTGGACTCTATGTCTTACACCTTAATTTCTCTAACCAAGGTTCTCCATCTTTAGCTTTGAACACCTCTGGTTCTTCAGCTTCAATCATGGATTTAGACTTCATTGGCACGTTGTTTGGTTGCGGTTCATCCCCTATCTGATGATTTATATACCTTGGTTTTAGGGATTTTGACCATGGTATAACTCCAGTTCTAGAGTCTAGTTTATGCATTTCGAGTCTGGTTTAATGTCTTTACAAGTTTGGGTATGTTTTGAGCATTCTGGAGATTATAGAGCCATTTGGAGCATCAAGTGAAGAGAAGCTGAGAAGTAGAAGTAGGAGACATGATTGGGGACAATGTCGATTGACACCCATATTGGTGTCGCTTGACACCCATATTGGTGTCACTCGACACCGTTCATTTTAGAGCCAGCTGACCCCTAGACTCAACAATTGCAGTTTGGTTTAGAAGTTGATAGTATTTGCGAGCCCTGACGAGTTTTAGATATATATTATTTTATTTTCAGGCACTATTTAATCTACAATTTATTTTTTTTCTTAGTGTTTTGGAGAGAAGACCAGAGGTCGACTGGAGCTTCAATATCTCTTAATTTTAGTTATACGCAAGTTATTCATATTATTGTTATTTCCTGCATGATCATGTATTAGTAGTTTGCTTAAAAGATTGAAGGATTTTCTAGGGTTTGTGACGAACTGTTGCTTGATAGATGCTAGGCTAATCTTATTATATCTTTCACCAAGATTGCTATTATTGCTTGTTTCTACAATAGCTATGTAACACCCATGTTTTTCAAAATAAAATAATAAATAATAATCTCTTTAAATTTCCATTTATTACTTTTCAAAAGTGAACCTCAATGCCATAAATCTAAATAACACAAACACCCAAAAATGTCGATAAAACATTAATCCATAAGTCTGAAAAAGAAAGAAGAGAAACATCCAAAAGCACTGATCCGAAATGAACCACTCCTGCTTGTCAGTCTCACCTGAAAGGGGGAAATAAGGAGGAGTGAGTAACAAGAGAGTTACTCACTGAGGTATGGGATACTAGATACAGAAACAACTGACTAAGTAAATGAAACTCCAGTATGGAAAGTTAGCTCTAACATGATCAAGAAAGACGCCTAATGCGTCAACGAAACAAACAATGCGATGATAGCACATAGCTAGTCCATACACCCCGCATTTTCCTCACACACACACACACACACACACACACACACACACATATATATATATATATACATAAGTTTGTCTCTGTACCCCCACACAATCATACCCAGTGTCGCTATGAAAACGTCTCTGCACCCCGCAATCATCACCTTGTCGATATGCAAACATCTTTGCACCCCACAATCATACACACACCTGCGTCACTAGCTCAGACGTCTCTAGCCCCCGTAATCTTCACATAGTCTCTCTATATATAGATAGGTCACCATTTAACATCACTCAAATTCAATCAACAATTGAATCCTATAAACCCCTAATTCCAGTTTACAATGAATACACTAACTACCACCATGCAAGACTCAAACAGACTCAATTCATAAAGAAAAAACATGCTTTGAAAACTAAACTACCATAGAAGTAATATACTAGTACGAGATTTAACGAAATAGCCCTCACCTTAGAAATGTGGAAAAGTGGTTGCTATGAACTCCAGCTGGTCAAAGAGACTCCAAATCTGAAATCATGGCGAAAAATCGAGTCAAAATGCCCTTTGAACGGTTAAAAATGGATAACCGGTAATCTAGTCAAAAAGTCAACTTGATAGTTAACAGTCAATCGGTCAACTTTGACTTAAGCCGTTCAATCCTTGATCAGATTAAAATCAAATTGAACCAGCTGTTTTCCTTAACCAAATTTGATTTCAATTGGACCAGAGTCAGAATCAATTGCAAACTGGTTAATCCTAACCGAAATCAATTCCTAATAATCGATCGGTTTACCCTAACCGAGAAACAGTTAACCTAACCAACCGGCTTGACTATCAACAAGTTGACTCAGATGAGTTACCGGGTCACCGGTGAGTCATGGAGTCAACCGGCGAGTCACCTGTGACCAGTCGCTGGCGGCAACCATAGGCGGTGGTGGCTTACCGAAAAATCACCAGCAATGACGGAGGTGCGACAGCGATACGGCGACGGCTTCCGGTGGCCAAATGTGGTGGTCGGAGATGGAGGATCTGGCGAATGGCGGTCGGATACGATGTTGTGTGGTCCACACGCGCGGGATCTCTGGCGGGCTGCGACGGCGCATGAGGTTCATGCACGGAAATCTAGCTGCGCGTGGAGGCACGTGACAGTGGATCTATGGCTGGGCTTCCTTCTCCGGATTTGTCTCAACATCATGAACATGATGGTGGTCTTAGAATCACATAAATTGACACGGTTTATAAGTTATGATCGATTTACCAAACGGTCAAAAAAACTTAAACTGACGGCGGTTATGGTGTTACCTTTGACGACTGACGGTGGTAGGTGGTGGATCTGATCTCGGTCGAAGATGGCTGAGGCTGGTCGGTCTCCGATCTACTTGACGCCTCATATATTGCAGAGATTCGACGCTATAAGTTTTTCTAAATAAAAAGTGAGGCAGCTTTGTTTAAATAATGTGGACTCACCTAGGTTTTCATGAAAATCTAATGGCCTTTGTTGGCCGAATTGACTGACCCTGATAATGGATCGTTACAATTCTTCCCTACTAATAAGGAATTAAACCTCGAATCTGGATCCTGAACCGAGCGTCCAATACCATCCTGAAAATGTTTGGGATAATCATTCCTCATCTAAGTCTCGGGCTCCCAGGTCTCCTCCTGAAACCCGACTCTCTCGCAACGGACTTTGACCAACAAGTTCATCATTCCCCTAAACGTTAACGCATGCCGATCCATAATATCTACTGGCTGGCAAAGTGCAAACAAATTTTTACCAAGATCAATTGGTGGCTGCTGCAAAATGAGCTCTGGCTCTCTCATGACCTTTCTCAATACTGACAAATGCAACACATCATGGAAGTCTGACAACTTTGAAACTGCAATCTATAATCCACAACTCCTATCCACTCCACAATGGGGGTATGGTCCCATATATCTTGGCTTAAGCTTCTTAAGCTTCAAAGTCTTAGATCCTCCCTGAAAAGTTCTCATTTTCAGGTATATTAGGTCGCCCAGCTGAAACTCTAAATCCTTACAGTGCTCGTCAGCATAACTCTTATGCCGGTCATGAGCTTCCTTAAGACGAGTCTTGAGTATTTTAACCTGCTCTACCGTCTCTTAAAACATTGCTGGTTTTATGAAATGTCACTCTCCCACTTCTGTCCAACAAAGTAATGTACGACAAGGCCTACCATAAAGTGTCTCATACGGTGCCATCTCAATGATAGCTGTTGTTGTAGGCAAACTCTGCTAGATATAGATATTTTCCCTAGCTTCCTTCCCAATCAAAGATGCAAGCCTTGAGCATATTCTTCAATGTCTGAGTAGTCCTCTCTGACTGCCCGTATGTCTACAGGTCATAAGCTGTACTCATTGATATTTTCCCTAAGCACCTTATGAAAGGCTCTCCAAAAAGCAGATGTAAACTTTGTATCCCGAATAGATACAATGCTGACAATAACACCATGTAACCTCACAATTTCCTTGATGTAAATCTGCGTCAACTGATCAGCTCCATTTGTTTTCTTAATCTCTTGGAAATGAGCAGACTTGGTGAGCCTATCCACAATCACCCAAATAAAATTTCTCCCACCGTCGGTTGTCGGGAGTCAAGCTACAAAATCCATATCACCATGTCCCATTTCTACTCTGGCAACGACATGTTCTGCAATAACCCACTAGGCACATGATGCTCAACCTTAACAATCTGACACGTCTTACACTGTGATACAAATGTAACAACATCTTTCTTCATACCAGTCCAATGATAATAACACTTTAGATCCCTATACGTCTTAGTATTTCCCGGATGGATAGAAAAACACGAGTTGTGTGCTTGCTGTAAAATCTCATTCCTTAACAGCTTATCATCTGGCACACAAATTCAGTTCTGGTACATGTACGTCCCGCTTGAAGCTATATGATATCAAATAATCTCGATATGCTTACACAATGCCTCATCACTATCCTGGGCCTTGTGTATTTCCACAGTAAATTTGCCTGCTCCAAAGCCTCAAGACTAGATGTCTCCCCCTCTACAGTAATTGCACACAGTCTGAGACTAGAAAGTGTCTAGTAAGCTAATGAACCCCCTTGGTTTTTGAAACATCGCTCCTTCGACTGCTTAAGGCATCTTCCACATGATTGGCCTTACTCGGATGATAAGTGATATCTAATTTGTTATCTGCTAACAACTTCATCCACCTATGCTGTCTCAAATTGAAGCCCGCCTATATAAAAATATACTTCAGACTCTTGTGGCCTGTGAGAATCTGCACCTTCTCTCCATACAAATATAACCTCCAGATCTTCAGCGTAAATGCAACTGCTCCTAACTCCAAGTCATGAGTAGGGTAATTGACCTCGTGAGGTCTCAACAGACGTGATGCATATGCAATGACCTGACCCTCCTGCATCAATACACATCCGAGACCAGTACCTAATGCATCCGTATAAACCTGATATGGTATCCCTGGCCTAGGAAGTACCAAAACTGGCATTTTCGTCAACTTCTGTTTCAGCTTACTGAAACTCCTCGCCTCTGTCCAATCAAAATTGACGTCCTTGCCTCTTAAACGGGTCATCGGATTTGTGATACTGAAAAAACCCTTGACTAACTTTCTGTAATATCCTCCTAAACCAGAAAACCGCGAATCTCGGTAGCACTCCTAGGTGTAGGCCACTCTGATATTGCAGTAGCTCCTGGTTTACTGCAAATCCTGCCTCTGACATTACATGCTCCAAGAATCCAATTTTCCTCTGCCAAAAGCTACACTTACTCAGCTTAGCAAATAATTGATGCTCCATGAGCTTACCCAACACAATCCACAAATGCTGAATATGCTCCTCTTTTCTCCTAGAATAGATCACCACATCGTCGATGAAAACAATAACACATCTATCAAAGTGCTCATGGAACACATCATTCATAAGCTTCATGAACGCTACAGGTGCGTTTCTCAACCCAAATGACATCACCACAAACTCATAAAGTCCATAATGTATACGGGGAAGCCGTCTTCCGCACATCCTCGTCATCTATCCCAATCTGGTGGTATCCTGATGTTAAGTCAATCTTAGAAAACCATGAAGCTACCTGGAAGTAATCCAACAACTCATCGGTACACGAAAGTGGGTACTTCTTGATGGTCACCTTGTTCAAGCCTTTGTACTCAATACAAAGCCTGAAACTCCCCTCTTTCTTCTTCACAAAAAATACCGGTGCTCCCCGTAGTGAAGTACTCATTCTGTTCAAGCAATTATCTGATAGCTCTTCCAACTGCTTTTCAACTCTGCCATTTCTGCTGGCGCTAACCAAAATGGAGCTCGTGAAACCGGTGTTGTCCCTGGCTTCAACCCAATCGTAAGTGTCTCCTCTGGCTGGTGGTGGCCCCTTTAAGGCCTCAAATACATCCTCATACTCTGCACCTACATGAATATTCTGAAGCTCATGTTATCTACCTCTTTAAGGCCTCAAATACATCTTCATATTCCTCAGCATGCAACATGGAGACAAATTGTAAACCATTATTTTTAAAAATAAAATAATAAACAATAATCTCAGAAAATCTCCATTTATTAATTCTCAAAAGTCAACCTCAATGCCATAAATCCAAAATAACATAAACATCCAAAAAGTCGATAAAACATAAATCCATAAGTATGAAAAGGAAAGAAGAGAAACACACAAAAGAACTTATTCGAAATGAATCACTCTTATTCGTCAGTCTCACCTGAAATGAGGAAAGGAGGGGTGAGTAACAAGGGAGTCAGTCAGTGAGGTATGGAATGCTAGATACGCAAATCACTGACTAGGTAAATAGAACATCCACTATGGAAGTTTAGCTCTAACATGATCAAGCAAGACGCCTAATGCGTTACACAAAACAAAAAAATGCAATGATAGCACATAACTAGTCCATACACCCTGCACTCCTCATACAAATACATATATATATATATATATATATATATATATATATATATATATATATATATATATATATATATATATATATATAGTTTCTGCTTTGATAGTACATAAGTCTGTCTCTGTACCCCCGAAATCATACCCTTCGTCGCTATGCAAACGTCTCTGCACCCTGAAATCATCCCCCTACATTGATATGCAAACGTCTTTTCACCCCGCAATCATCTACGCACCTCCGCCCTAGCTCAGACATCTATGTCCCCTGTAATCTTCACATAGCATATATATATATATATATTCACCATTTAAGATCACTCAAATTCAATCAACAATTGAATCATCTAAACCCCTAATTTCGGTTTACAATGAATACACTAACTACCACGCAAGAATCAAATATACTCAATTCATAAAGACAAAATATGCTTCGAAAACTAAACTACCATATAAGTAATCCTACACTATTACGTGATTTAACGGAATAACCCTCACCTTAGCAATGTGAAAACGTGGTAGCTATGAACTTCAGTTTCTCAAAAAGACTCCAAATCTGAAATCGGGGCCAAAAATCGAGTCCAGACGCCATTCGAAAGGTTAAAAACGGATAACCGGTAATATGGTCAAATTCAACTTGATGGTCAATGGTCAACCTGTCAACTCTGACCAAATCTGGTCAGACCTTGACCAGATTGAAATCAAATTGAACCAGCTGGTTTTCCTTAACAAAATTTGATTTCTATTGGAGCAGAATCAAAATCAATTGCGAACCGGTTTAATCCTAACAGAAATCAATTTTTAGTAACTAATCGGTTTAACCTAACTAAGAATCAATTAAACTAACTAACCGGCTTGACTAGTCAACATGTTGAATCAATGAGTTGACTCAGCTTAGCCACCGAGTCATTGGCGAGTCAGCGAGTCAACCAACAAGTCATCAGTGACCGGTCGCCGGCGGTGACCAAAGGTGGTGGTGCGTCCGTCGCCGCCGGCTGCGACCAAAGGCGATGGTGCCTCCGTCGCTGTAACAACCCCGGATCATCCTAGGCCGGACTAACCCGGAACGACCCGAAAGCGTTATAGTTTGGCGAGTACCGCAGTCAGTCCAGTCAAAACTTCAGAACAAATCCAAAGTCTCGACCAGTCCGACCACAATACCGCCCCTCTCGACCTCGGCCTAAGGCTTGCCAACCCGTACCTTGGTCGAGAGTTGTGTTAAGTTCGGACAAAAATATATATCAGGGTTCTTCGGGGATTTATTAAACAAACATACTTTTATTTATTTTACAAAGTCGGGAACTCGACTAAGTCCTCAAAATACAACAAAAGAAAATATCAAGTCAAACGGGTACCTATGAAAAACAAAATGAGTGAAAACATAAGCATCTTGCTCCTTGCAAACAACACCGGAAAACTACGATGGCCTCGTCCTCTGCACCCCGCAAACTCCCGACAATCTAAGGTTACCTGCATAGTAGAAGAGGGCATGAGTAATTGAAAATTACTCAGTGAGTTCCCTAAACTAAACAACAATTCCCCCTTCAGCCCATGCTCAAACACTAAACAAGCAATCACAAATAAATATGCATGCAAACAAACAATGCGGAAGAACTACTAATGCAACAACCTAGACATGAAATGCAGTGCAATAAACTAAACATGAAATGCAATACAATGACTCTACTACCCCAGTCTCGCCCCCGAGACGACACACAAAGACAATCTAGACTCAATCCTAGACTTTAAGACACAAAAACAAAACACACAAAGGATGGGGCCACATGCCACACACCCCGGGATCCCTTCACACCACGGAGCCCTAACCCTTCACACTGAACACTCCCGACCACAAACACCAAAGTCACATGGTCGAAAAACAGCACTCCGAGAATTAGGCTTCTCCCAATCTAACCCGGGCCGCATTGTCATGCAACGATCGCATATGGGTGCGACCCACTTCACGTGACAAGCCGTGGAGAGTAGGTAACTCCACCACTGGAGAATTGGGCTTCTCCCAATCTAACCCCAGGGTCCACATCATCGTAGAATTGGGCTTCTCTCAATCTAACCCCGAGATGGCCATGCATTCTAGTCTACGCACAACAAAGACAAACCAGCATGAGGGAGATCCTCCTCTAACCTCCATGCAATGCGCACCTAGACTAGATGCACAACACACACACACACACACTCACACACACACACACACACACACACACACACACACACACACACACACACACACACACACACACACACACACACACACACACACACACACACACACACACACACACACACACACACACACACACACACACACACACACACACACACACACACACACACACACACACACACACACACATGCTCGCACTATTCTAGACCCGTAGCACAAAATACAACCAGCATGAGAGATCTCCACCTCTAACCTCCATGCAATGCTTGGTCTAGACTTAAAACGAGACGACTCAAAAACAAGACACACTAAGAAACTATCCGGCATAAGAGAGAGTCTCACTCAAATCTCTATGCACCCCCAACTACACTACAAGCAATGCAACTACAAAACTAACAATGCATGCATGAAATCTAACAACCTAACAACACAATGCATGGTATGACCCCTAGATGACCACACCTATAACAACAAGACAAGCTATACATAATCACAACTATCACATGCAATATAAATAAACACTCAAGTATGGGGACTACCAACTCCCACACACACACACACCCACAAACCGCAAATGAGGTTCAAGCTCATGAACCATCACGGCTAAAGCTCTCCAACCTGCACAAAAACACGTTTAGTACACACAAGACATAAACACATACAGGGAAACCCACCTAGGTCTTCACAAGCCGCACAACACCTCCGAAATCAAAAGACCTAAGGGTTACACAAAAACCGATAAAAAGAAGCTAAAGGCTAAGAGGGAAAAGGAAACCTATAAACGCAAATATAAAACCTTAACACCTCTCCTAGAACAGCACAACAGATCCTAGACTAAGGATGAACACACGGAAAGACCTCCTACACTCACCTCACTCACTTAGAAAATTTGATCGGTTTTGGTCACTTTCTCTCTCAAGAATAAACCACAAGATCGACTGAGAGAGAAAGTACAAAGGGGTTCTGGAATTCTAAAATGAATCCTAAGGGTCCTATTTATAGCCAAAGAGTGGGGTGGGAATACTTGACATGTGTACTTACACTTGTCACTAAAAATCTCTCGAAATGAATGAATGCAAGTAAATACACTGAATCAACTATTTTTTGTTCCATATTCTAGAATATAAACCACCATTCCATGAAAATTAAGTGTACCAACATTCATCATGAAAATTGATCTTCAAGTGTGGTTTCCACCTCACCTCTTTTTAGCTCCAAAATGGACTTTAAGCTCAACACATTTGAATCCTACTCCTTAGGCTTGTCTCACTTCCTAATGTAGACCACAAGGTGTAGTATAATAGCCAATGCATGGAAATTTTCGTGCCTGACATGTTTCCATGAACTTTCTTCCTTCTTAACCAAACCACCAAAATGGCCCATTTTGGCTCCTTTGGGTCTTCATTTTTCAAGTATGCTTTCCTTGTGCTCGATCCCAATCCAATACTTCCCTTGAGTCCTAAATGAAGATTAGATGTCGTGGGTTTTATGTAGAAAGCTTTAGTTCAGCCCATAGCTTCCATTACCAAATGTAGCCCATTTTGGGAATAAATGGTATCTTCATGTCTTCTTGCTCTTTAGATGTCTTTTTCCCCTGATTTTTTCACCATAAAATCCATTGATTTATTATATATCATTTCCAGGATTTAAGGAATTTGGTCCCCTCCACGGGGCATGCTCCTATTGGTTGACCAGAAGATTTATATGGATCAATGTGGTTCATTCTCTCTCCTTTGACTTTGGTTGACTTTGAATTCTGAGTTGACCATCTCCAACAGTTGAGTAAATGTAGAAAACAATCCTTTGAACTCCTTTCCCATGTTTGCACAACTCATTTTGGCTTCCATTGTCCTTAGCTAGGTCATTTCGACCATATCGGCCAAAATTGCCTTCCTCTGGACCATCTTCACTTTGGCTCGTTCCAACTTCATTCTGACTCGACCAAAAGTATTATCTTAATCCATAATGATGATTGAGGTCAAGGCTTAATTTATTTGCATTTGAAATTTTACCATGCTCAACCTTGCCCGTTTTGAAGCTTCGGTTTTGTGTCCTCGACCAACTCTTGTTTCTACTTGACCATTCTTCAAAATGCTTCGACTGAACCTCTATTCATTTTTCCTTATATCTCTCCGTCCAAGTATGGTATGATCTGAGTCCGTTGACTTGCGTTGACTTGATACCCTTGACTAGGGGTATTACAGTCGTTGCCGGTGATTTTCCGGTAAGCCACCACTGCCTTTGTTTGCCACTAGTGACCAGTCACCGGTTATTTGCGGGTTAATACGCTGACTCACCTGTGACTCGGTGATTCAGTTGAGTCAAATGAGCGAGTCAACTCGTTGAAAAGTCAAGCCAGATGGTTAAGTTAATTTATTGTCGGTTAGGGTAAACCAATCGGTTATTAGAAATTGATTTTGGTTATGACTAAACCGGTTTGCATCGCCACCGCCTTTGGTCACCGCCGGTGACCGGTCAACGATGACTCGCTGGTTGACTCACTGACTCCCCCGTTGTTAATGATTGAAGGTTGAAAATAACATGATTTTCTTCATAGGACTTCATGAGTTGTACCATAGTGTCAAGTTTGTTGTTGAATTTGGAGTAGGACGTCGACTCATCTCTAGAGAAGATGTTACAGCTTGAGCCAACAAACTTCCTTTTCGGTAGTACTTTGATGTACCTGCACATGGTCTGAAAGGATTCATAGCCTGAATGAAGATGTATGACCTGAAGAATGAACAATAATCCTTGGTACAATATAAACACATGGTCTGGATCAAGTAGTATATTAGTCAGTGCACCCCTTGATTTGCTCTTAATTCTTGGTCGATCTGATTCTGCGAGCTATTATTGTGGCATTCTCGGGTTAGTCCGACCTAGGACGGACCAGGGGTGTTACAAATGGTGGTGTCAGAGCATGGTTCCTGATCATACTCATAAGCCTCAACGTTTTAATATTTTATCGAGACGAAATGAGTCGCTTATGCCACATTAAGAAACCGGTACGTTCTGCTTGGGGGTATTAGGATTGGAAACTATGATCAATTCTTTGGGGATGTCTAACCAAGGATAAGGAGCAGGCGGCTCGTTCAGAATGTCGTGTCATGATGGGTCGAGGTACGTAAACTACCACAACTTTTGGGATGTTCCGGATTCGACAAATAATAGGCGACAGTGGACCAAGGCGTATGGAAGGAGTGTAAGGGAGTATGAAGCAAAATTTCTCAAGCCCAGCCGATACATCTACTATGGGAACGAAGATGAAGCACTGTTAGTTCGTAAGTTCTTACGTGGTCTCAGGCCAGAGATCGGAAGTCGTCTACAAGCTGTCAACTTTGAAAGTTTGAAAGTTTGTTCGAATTGGTAGAGAAAGAAGTCAACGTGGAGGAAATGGTAACAGCAGAGCGTGGAACAATACTTACGACTGGTTCGAACCCCAAGCCGCCGTCCAGTTGGTCAGGAGAGGATAAGTTGCGAATCAACCAGAGGAAAAGAAGAAAGGGTCAGTTCAAGCGACAAGGAAAGACACCAAGGAAACAAGTGAAGTGCTACACATGTGGTTGATTGGGACATTACTCTTGTCAATGTACTGAATCAACTATTGAGAACTAAGGTTGGAAGGCATCGGTTACATGCTACAGATGTGGAGAGAAGGGTCACTTTGCCAATGATTGTATTGTGCGTCATCCAGGACAAGGAGGAGGAACGTTTGCGCGTACCCAACCAACCCGACCGACAATGAACACCCGGCCGGGCATCTTGCATCTGGAGGGAGAGTTTATGCTCTGGAAATGGAGGGAACTCCAGGACCATCGAAGGGGTCCCGTGACAGCGTTTTGGTTGAATGCTAGTGCGTTTGATCTTATTTTAGGATCATTGATGGTTGGTGGAACCCCTGCTTTCGTTTTATTTGATTCGGGAGCCACCCATAGTTTTGTGAACCTGGTTGTAGCCTCTAGGTTTTTAGGGACCCTTGTGACTCGCGATATTGATATCTCGGTGTTAACCCATGGAGGCCAAACCTTGAAAGCTAAGAGTGTTATTGAATATTCCTATTGTGCTACAGCATGAAACCCTTTTAGCCGACCTAGATGTTATGCCCTTGGAAGGTTTTGAGGTTATTTTAGGAAAGGATTGGCTGTCGAGGCACCGGGCATGGCTTGACCGTGCAAAAGGAAGAGTTCTGTTTGAGGAAGACCAGCAAGTGGTATTTGCATATTATGGGATCAGGCCTAGCGTCTCGGCGACATTTGTAATGGCAATGAGAGAAGAGAAAGCATTAGTAGACGGTGAGGTCTACTTGGTGTCACTTACATATATTGGAGAAGAGTCGAGAAAGGAGTTGAGGATAGAAGACATTCCGGTGGTCCAAGAGTTTGAAAATGTGTTTCGGGCATTGACGGAGTTGCCACCACCCAGGAGTAATCCGTTCACCATCAACTTGGAACCAAGTGCTGAACCTATTGCCAAAGCTCCTTACCGCATGGCGCCAGCTGAGTTAGCAGAGCTCAAGAAGCAGTTAGAGGATTTATTAGACAAAGGTTTCATAAGACCAAGTTCTTCACTATGGGGAGCTCCGATTATGTTTGTAAAGAAGAAGGACGGCAGCATGAGACTGTGCATCGACTACCAAGGGATCAACAATGTCACGATCAAGGATAAGTACCCCTTACTAGGGATCGTTGAACTATTAAATTAACTCAGAGGAGCGAGTTGGTTCTTGAAGATAGATTTGGCTTCGGGATATCACCAAATCCCGATAGCAGAGACGATGTGATGAAGACAGCGTTTAACACTCGGTACGGCCAGCTCGAGTTCATTGTAATGTCGTTTGGGCTGACCAACGCGCCAGAAGTGTTTATGAGGCTAATGAACGAAGTGTTCCATGACTATCTCGATCAGTTTGCGATTTTGTTTATTGACGACATACTGATCTATT
This sequence comes from Moricandia moricandioides, assembly GCA_905132885.1. NCBI lineage: Eukaryota > Viridiplantae > Streptophyta > Magnoliopsida > Brassicales > Brassicaceae > Moricandia > Moricandia moricandioides. Next base: position 59,963 of record CAJHQQ010002494.1, read on the forward strand.
CGCGGAGCAAGGAGGATCAGAAGGAGAACCTGCAGAGGGTACTCGAGAGACTCAGGGACCGGAAGTTGTTTGCTAAGTTCAGCAAGTGTCGATTTTGGAAGCGAGAGATTGGTTTCTTAGGTCATAGAGTGTCCGAGCAAGGAGTTTTAGCGGATCCAGAAAAAATTGCGGTAGTAGAGGGATGGCCTCGACCAACCACAGCCACAAAGATAAGAAGTTTTCTTGGGTTGGCTGGCTACTACCGAAGGTTTGTTAAGGGATTTCATCCATAGCCAAACCATTGACAAGACTAACCGGGGAAAACGTACCATTTGTATGGTATGAGCACACGGAGGAAGCTTTAAACAAGCTCAAGGAGGCATTGACTACGGCACCAGTCCTTACCTTACCACACCAGGTAAGACATACGATGTGTATATGGATGCGTTGTGGGAAGGATTGGGGTGTGTGCCAATGCAAGAGAACAAAGCGATTGCATACGCCTCAAACAATTGAAGAAGCAGAAGGAGAACTACCCAACACACGATTTAGAAATGGCGGCGGTAGTCTTTGCATTAAGGATATGGCGATCATATCTTTACGGATCACATGAGCCTTAAGTACCTGTTTACCCAAGCATATTTAAATCTACGTCAAAGAACATGGATGGAATTTATCGCCGACTAAGACGTTAAAATTCAGTACCATCCAGGGAAGGCTAACGTGGCCGCAGACGCGTTGAGTTGACGGAGAGCAGTGGTTAACTCAGGAAATGATTTGGAAAGTTTGAAGAGTTCAAGAAAGTAACTTTGTCAGCATTGGAAGGTGAATCAAGTGAGCCATTAGGAATGCATGCAGTAAATCAAGCCAGTCTAGTGCAGCGTATCTGGCAAGCACAAACTGAAGATGGAGACTTTAAGAAGATTGTGGAGAAGATAATGAGGAAGATGTGTCTAATTCAAAAGGTTATCATGTATCTGAGGACAGAATATTGTTACTTAATGGGAGGATCACAGTACCCAAGGAAGGAGGATTTCGGGAAGAGATTCTCAAGAAAGCGCATCACTCTCTCTTGGGCATTCATCCTTGAAGCACAAAGATGTAACAGAGATGTGAAGAAGTTTCTAACATTGGCCAGGCATGAAGAAGGCGGTTCAAAGTGGATAACGCAGTGTCAAGTATGTCAACAAATCAAGGCCGAGCATTAGGTACCAGGTGGACTACTCCAAAGCCTACCTGTACCAGAATGGAAGTGGGATTCGGTATCAATTGATCTAATTACCCGATTACCATTAGCAAGAGAAAGATCAAACAATGCGCTTGGGTAATCAATGGACCGGTTAACCAAGTAGCACACCTACTAGCAATCCGAGACACGGATAAGACGTAGACATTAGGAGAGCATTACATTGATCAGATCGTATGACTCCATGGAGTACCAGCCAATATTGTATCTGACCGAGACCCTAGATTCACGGCAGCATTTTGGAGAGCTTTAAAAGGAGCCTTGGGGACGGAGCTACACATTAGCACTGCCTTTCATCCGGAGACAGACGGGCAAAAAGAGAGAACCATCTGAACATTGGAGGACATGCTACGACTATGCATAATGGACTGGTCAGGTATGTGGGAGCACTACCTACCTTTGGTAGAGTTTTCCTATAATAATAGCTACCATGCAAGTATTGCAATGTCACCGTACGAGGCGTTGTATGGGAGACCATGCCGAACACCTCTATGTTGGACGGATGTTAGAGAAAGAAGATTTTTTGGACCAGGACTCACTGAAGAAACATTGGAGAAGCTACGAGTCATCCGGGCAAATATGAAGAAAGCACAAGACCGACAAAAGAAGTATGCCGATCAAAGGAGGAGAGGTTTTCTTCCAGGTAGGAGATATGGTGTATCTCAAGGTATCAGCAGAAAAGGGAAAGGATCGTTTCGCTAAAGTCGATAAGTTAGCAGTGCGTTTCATTGGTCCGTACCAGATCATTGCACGAGTCAGAGAGGTAGCCTACAGGTTGGAACTACCAGAAGACATGAACCTACACCCAGTGTTCCATGTGTCTTTGCTGAGAAATCATATTCACGACCCGAACTTGATCGAGCCAGAAAGGATTCCAGAGTTGAGACAAGATCTTACCTAACCGGAGGGGCCGATCACAATTGTAGAGAGACGTTTGAGAAGATTGAAAAATCGGGAAATTCCTCAAATTTAAGTATTTTGGGGAAGACAGAACCGCATGGTGATAACATGGGAAGACGAAGAAAGGTTTCGCCAGAACTATCCATAGTTCTTTGAAAATGAAGCGGGGACGTCAGCAGCACTATAGAATTCAGGACGAATTCTAATGAGAGGGGGGAATGTAATGACCCTGGTTAAGAGTAAATTTGGTCGAGGAAATCAATGTGTTGAGATGGAGAAACCATGAGTTGCATTAGCTTCAGAGGATCAAAACTTGAGGTTTGTCGAAGCAGTTTTTGTTTGGGCTTGATTAAATTGGATAGTTGGTCGATGCATCTAAATGAAGGTCGACGAGGACAAAGACGATATTTTGAAGATGAGTGAGCTAGGAGTATATTTGTTTAGATAACTCAAGGGAGTAATAATAGGACATATGGTCGTGATAAAACCAAGTTGGTCCACGGAGAAATCAAGAGTTGGTCGGTGACCTAGTCTTTTGCGGTCTAATCGAGAGCGGTCAAGCCGAATAGCGATTTTTGAGCACGAAGTGGTATGAGAGCATCTTGGGCGTGGTTTTTCTGGCTAAAATACTTTAAAATGAATTTTTTTAGGAGTTGATTGATGTGGCAAGAAAGCGGTGACCAGAGATGATGTGGCAACCACCATTAGCCGCAAAAGGTGATGTGGTGATACACATGGCGTTTCTCATTGGCCCGGGAGAGAATTGGCGCCCAAGCTACAAAGCTTCTAGAAACTGAAAATTGGCTTGCAAGGGAATGTAAACTTGTTGACCAAAGATTTGCAATTCTAGACACATGGATAACTTGCCAAGAAAGTTTGGTGAGTGGGACACATGTCCATTTTTTCCAATGCACATAATCTACTTGTCCAGCCAGCCTTAGCCCTCCCGATTTCTATAAATCCCAGAGACCCCTCCCCTTCATTTATCTTCAATCCAAACGCGTGACGGTGATTATCTTAGAGAAAGAGAGCGGTGAGGTCTTACGAGAGAGAACACCAAAGAAGTTAAGGAAAGTCTTTTTGGTTATATTTTATTAATACGTATTTTGGGCGAGGTTAGGCCGGAGGTTGCGTGTGATAGTATTTGTAAGGTAGTATCCAAAGGTGGGTTCCGAATAACGTGTTTGTGAGTTCTAACCGGTGTGTGTGTGCAGGTTGGAGGAGCTTCTATGCCGTGCAAACGGTTCATTGATCTTGAACCACATTTGTTGTTTGTGTGTGTGTGTATAGGGAGTTGGTAGTCTCCTACCTTGAGTGTTTATGCTTATGTTGCATATTGGTTTAGGTTGTGATTGAATGCATTTTCAATGTAGTGTAGTTGGGATTGCATATTGACATTTGAGTAAGGACTATCTCTTATGCAGGTAGTGGTTTAGTGTGTTACTCACTTTTGAGTTGTTTTGTGTTGATTCTAGACCAAGCAGTGCATTGAGGTTAGAGGTGTAGCTCCCTCATGGTGGTTGTAATTAGTGTTTTGGTCTAGAATAATGTATGTGTGTGTGTGTGTGTT
>CAJHQQ010002495.1:0-63625 GCA_905132885.1 Moricandia moricandioides
GTAAGTTTGCTCAGACCGGACGATGATCTGATCCCCATTAGCGCAAATACTGTAAAGATGAATGAGGGAACATTTCATGCCAATCTTCATTTCCTACACCCCGGTCTAGGTGGCAATGCATTGTTGATTGTCCTCTCTTTCAAACCCATGAGAGCATATTGTCAGTAAATGGAAACTCCATCATTCCACAGTCATTTAACATCTGTTTGAAAGTCAAGAACGAGTTATCAGATCGTTGCCTACTTCCCTCCTTATCATTGTGCCCTGTTTTTCATTAAAATCTCTGACCATGAACCAAGGTCCACTTCTTGTAGTTCAAAAATTCGTAAGACGTTCCCATACTTATTCTTTCAAGTGTAATTTTTCTCATGATGCCTAACAAGGAGGATGATCTTCCTGTAATGATTTTTGAGGAATTGATTTCGAATGAGTTTTTCGTCCCATTAGAGGCCGTACTAGATATTTCATAGATTCTTATTCTCGTCATAAAACTATCTTTCAACATATCTCTTCACTTTTCTTCTAACTTTCTCCTCTTTCTCTTGCCTAGAAACAAAGCTTATAGATCAGATTTTCTATTCCAGAATAGTATATCTTATGATTATTTCCATAGAAATTAGAATTTTCCCTATTAGAGAATACGACGGATATATCTTCTATTGAACAATTTTAAAGATTTTTTTTACATCTTTCGATTATGCTAATACCGCTTCATACTTGGTAATAACATGTAGAAAAGGTGATCAACTAATTTGACTACAATCAATAAATCTTGCAAACGTTTCTTTGTTGGTTTGATTTAGAAATTTGAGATTTATGGAGTTTGTTTGTTTGAAGTTTAAAATCTTAATGTTCCTTTCAAATAAATTTTAATATCAAGATATGATTATATATACCATGACTAAGATTATGAGGTTTGACATATTATACATTTTAGTAGGACTAATTTTCGTATTTGGTGATTGATTTACTAAGGATTAATGTGATTCAATGGTGTGACTTCCATCTTACAATCTTACATTAACATTCCTTTCTAAATATAAGGTATGAATGATAGAAAACCTCATACTAATAAATAATTTCTTTCAATTCTCTTGCCAATTTATTTACAGATTTTGTTGGCCTCCAATTAAAAATATTAATACTATATTCTGAAGTAACTTTAAAAAGAGACCGAATAAATCAATATATAGTAGCCGTAGAGAAAAATAAATTTTTTCTTAAAACCTATTTTCTTTATAACTACTGACCTTCTTGTCCGTTACAGTTATGCAACTTCAGTAGTTAGATACTACTTTCAATTCCTAAACATTGTCAGTGTCCTCCTATATATTAACTAATTGCCATAGTACCATAAATATTTACATTCTTACAATTTCAAAAATGTTTAACAGCTACATTCGCAGGACTAATCTCAGGTTATATAAAGATATTTTTTTGTTCTACCATAAAATATCGAAAACAGACATATACGAAAATACCTTGAAAAGATATGTGTGGCCACCGTAAAATATGCATACAAACAAAATTCCAAGCTTGATGATTCCATCATAAGCTTAAAATAGTCAATTATCTTAATCAACAAATTGGGGTAGCTGCCTCCAACAAAATTATTAAAACCATCTTGACGATAAATTAGTTTTTTTAAATAAACAGAATTTACACTTAATTAAAATGTTAGTTACAAATTTGTTTTTTTTTTGAAAAAAAAAATCCATAATTATCCAAATTATCTTCAAGTAGTTATTTTATTTCCCTATAAAAAGCTTTATTTTCTTCCATATTTCTTCATTCAAAACGGAAAAAAAAAATCTTGCAAGTAAATATGGTTTCTTTAAGATACATTTTATGTTGTCTTTTAGTAAGTAGTGCATATGCCACAATCGTTTCCCATGATGGCCGAGCCATCACTATTGATGGTCATCGCCGAGTTCTCCTTTCTGGTTCGATTCATTACCCTAGAAGCACTCCTGAGGTATATAATCTACCATGCATCAAACACTATGAGCTCTTAGTTTTCCATGTTTGCTACTAATTATATTTTTTTTTGTTAATCTGTTTAGATGTGGCCGGATCTTATCAGAAAAAGTAAAGAAGGAGGTCTTGATGCGATCGAAACTTATGTTTTCTGGAATGCGCATGAGCCTACTCGCCGCCAGTATGATTTCTCTGGAAAACTAGATCTTATTAGATTCCTGAAAACCATTAAAGATGAAGGATTGTATGGTGTTCTTCGCATAGGACCATATGCATGCGCGGAATGGAATTACGGGTAATATACTAAAAATGGATTTACCTGACTTTTGTAATGCAATATATATCAGTTTGATAAGTTACCCTAGTTAGCCTCTTGTATGGACATATAATGCTTTAATCGGTAAATGGTCCATAGGATATATTTTAAAAGTAAGGATACCAAAACTTATATATCTCAAATGTCAATTGCTAGTTTCTTGGAGCGAAATATATTTAATAAACTATCATAATGGTTTAGCTTCGTGTATTATGATATTACGATTTCACATAATATTTTTGACTTCTGAACTGTCCTATCATTTTAAACAGAGGATTTCCTATGTGGCTGCACAACATGCCAGGAATGGTGTTCAGAACTACAAACAAAGCGTTTATGGTAATATTACCCAGTGATCAATATTATTATTAAATATGTAGTATTTTTATTTAACTAAATTTTATATGGATGTTTTATATATAGGATGAAATGAAAAACTTCACAACTATAATAGTAGACATGGTCAAGAAAGAAAAGTTGTTTGCATCACAAGGAGGCCCGATTATTCTTGCTCAGGTAATTGATCTAATTTTGTAATACATTATTTGTCTGGTAATGTTATATACAATTCTTAACAACATTTATTTATTTATTTTATAATCATGCAGATTGAAAATGAGTATGGAAATGTAATGAAACCCTATGGAGAAGCGGGTAAAACATACATTAAGTGGTGTGCAAATATGGCTCAGGCTCTTGATGTTGGTGTTCCATGGATAATGTGTCAACAAAAGGACGCTCCTCAGCCAATGGTAACTAGATCAATCTAGTTATAATGAATATCTATTTAATATATTTAATGTTTAACTATTTAAAATCATTTTTATAGTTAAACACATGTAATGGCTTTTATTGTGACGATTTTGAACCGAACCATCCCAACACTCCTAAGATGTGGACTGAGAATTGGACTGGATGGTTAGTTTTATTTTAAGTATGATTGAATATCTTTTCTTATATTTGAAATATTATATCATAAATAGATATATTATGTCTTATATTTGTCTAGGTTCAAACAATGGGGTGGCAAAAACCCTCATAGAACAACCGAAGATGTTGCATTTTCTGTTGCAAGATTCTTCCAAAGAGGAGGAACTTTTAATAATTATTACATGGTAAAAATATTAATGAACATTTGATATATATAACTAAATAATCACAAATAAAATTGTCATTAACTAGAAAAATTAATTGAATGTTATTATTTTTGTAGTACCATGGAGGCACCAACTTTGATAGAACCGCAGGTGGTCCATACATCACAACTTCATATGATTATGATGCTCCCCTTGATGAATATGGTAAATTTAAATATATTTATATATGAAAATATTAATTCAGAAGTTTCTATGTTTACTAACATGGGGAAATCTATTAGGTAATTTGAACCAACCAAAATACGGGCATTTGAAAAAACTTCATGACGTTCTTCATTCCATGGAGAAAACTCTCACATACGGCAACATCTCAACCATTGACTTTGGAAACTCTGCATCGGTAATATTCTTGTTATATTTTATTAGTATTGTACATGTTATTCTTAATATAGTTACTTATCATGACCATATACTATATAGGGAACAATTTATACAACCGAAGAAGGATCAAGCTGCTTTTTTGGAAACGGAAATGAAACTTCAGATGCAAAAATTAGTTTCCAAGGAGAATCTTATGTTGTCCCGGCTTGGTCCGTTACCATTTTAACGGATTGCAAAACTGAGGCTTATAACACCGCCAAGGTTATTTCTTTAACATTTTTCTGTGGATCTAATATTTTCATTCTAACAACAATTATTCATTCAAAGATGTAACTAATATTCATTGTTATGTTGGTTTTAAATTTTTCAGATTACCACTCAGACTTCGATGATGGTTAAGAAACCAAATGAAGCTGAGGATGACCCTCAACTCTGAAATGGTCATGGAGACCAGAGAACATTGACAGTTTCCTTTTGAAAGGAAAAGGAGAGTCTACAAAGAGACAACTCTTAGATCAGAAAGTAGTAAGCAATGACCAAAGCGATTATCTCTGGTACATGACTACCGTCAAGTTTAGAAAGCGAGACCCAGTTTTGGGTAAAAACATGTCTCTTCACATCAATAGTACTGCTCACGTCCTTCATGTTTTTGTCAATGGACAACATATTGGTAAGTAAACGCATTTATATGTTTTTAAATCTCAACAACACTAGCTTACCACAAAAATAATAATTGATTTATGTTTTTAGGTGATCAACACGCTGAAAATGGAAAATTTCACTATATTTTTGAGAAAGATGCAAAGTTTAAGTCTGGTCGTAACGTCATTTCTCTCCTTAGCATAACCGTGGGACTTCAGGTAATTTCTAAAATATTATGTTATGTGGTATTTTATAATTTAAAAAAATATAAGTTTTGACATACGTTTTTTTATCAAATTTCTTTATAGAACTACGGTGCTTTCTTCGAAAGTGTGCCAGCTGGAATCACTGGACCCATTTCTATTATCGGAGGAAACGGTGATGAAACCATAGTTAAGGACTTGTCTGCTCATAAATGGAGCTATAAAACCGGTTTAAATGGGTTTGAGAACAAACTCTTTAGAACAGAATCACCGTCTAAATGGTCAGTTCAAAGTGTACCATTGAACCGATCCATGACTTGGTATAAGGTATGTAAGTATTACTATTTATAAGATAACTAACTAAACACTTGTTGACTTAGTATCAAATCATATCATTCCATTATTTTTTTCAGACTACGTTCAAGGCTCCATTAGGAAATGATCCCGTTGTTGTGGATCTTTTGGGACTCGGTAAAGGTACGGCTTGGGTCAATGGAAACAACATTGGACGCTATTGGCCGGCATTCATTTCAAGCGGTGATGGTTGTTCTGTAAAATGTAATTATAGAGGGGCTTATCATGCTGAAAAATGTCTGACCAGTTGTGGAGAACCCACACAAAGATGGTACATTTTCTACATCTTATTAGTTTCAAGATTCAAATATTTTAAAGTGCAAACTGAGAAATATTTATCAAATTTGTTGCCTGTTTCTTTTCTTGAACAGGTACCATGTTCCTCGTTCTTTCTTGAACGCTGAAGGAGATAACACACTAGTTTTGTTTGAGGAGATTGGAGGAAACCCATCACTTGTCAATTTCCAAACTACTAGAGTGGGAAGTGTATGTGCTAATGTCTATGAGAAAAATGTTATTGAGCTTTCATGCGATAGGAAACCCATTTCTGCCATCAAATTTGCCTCCTTTGGTAACCCCGATGGCAATTGTGGATCATTCCAGAAGGGAACTTGTGAAGAAATTAACAACGCTGTTGATATTCTCACACAAGAATGTGTCGGAAAAGAGAAATGTTCTATTGATGTCTCTACGGAAAAGTTTGGATCACCAGATTGTGGTGGTGCTACTAGAAGGCTCGCTGTTGAAGCTATTTGCTAAGTGTTTTTCTAGATTAATGTTGTTTTCTTTATCTTATTTCCAAATTATGTTGTGCTTTTCGTTGTCAAAGATTTAATTCCTTTAATCGATACCAGTGGTGGTTTTATTCAATAAATGAACACATTATTATAGACATTCCCCGTAGAGAAAAATAAACTTCTTCTTAACACATATTTTCTTTATAACTAGTGAGCTTCTTGTCCATCACATCGGTTATGCAACTTCAGTAGTTGGTACTACTTTCAATTCCTAAAACATTTTCAGTGTCCTATATATTAACTATTTTCCATAGTATCATAAATATTTACATTCTTACAATTTCAAAAATGTTTAACAGCTAATACTCGCAGGACTAATCTCAGGTTATATAAAGATTTTTTTTTGTTCAACCCAGAAAATGTCGAAAACAGAGATATCTATGAAAATACTTTGAAAAGATATGTGTGGCCACCGTAAAATATGGCGTACAAACAAAATTCCAAGTTTGATGCTTTCCATTTATAGTCAATTATCTTGGGTTGCTGAGTGGAACTAGTTATCCTTGTGCGTTTCTCCGAGTATGTCTACTGTTTCATACACCTGGAACATTATCTTCAACAAATAAGGTATTTCAAGTTAGAAGTCTTAGTCTAAATATATAACCGAAATAAAGGTAAAAAGCTAGTTCCCGACAACGGCGCCAAAGCTTGATACACTACAGTTTGATCTTGCTACTATCAAGTTAACAATGTTGTTGTAATATGTTAGATTAATTTCAGAGGACCAGTTTACACTTCAGTTTCGTAGGATCAATATCAAGCTGAAACAATAATGCGGTTTATGGAGTATTTTAACGTAACAAGCAAGTAAGACAATGGAATTGGTTTTCAATGATTAAGGAGCCAGCCTAGGGTTACTTCATCGGGTGTCAAATGAGTGCAAGCCAAGCAATTATTTCAAGTTCGATTTTAAACTAGACTAGAACTTGGATCACTCCAGATATAAACTGCCCACTGTCGTAAAATTCTTCCCTTCGTGAATCGATCTTGATACCTAAACTCTCGCTTGGATCAAGATTCAACAGCAAGCCTTAGATATCAAGCCCGATAATTTCACAAAACACCCTAATATCTACCTTGGCGGTCAAGTCGACAATCTTTGAGTGTCGATACTGTTGAATTTTGAGAGCAACTGGTTTCCTGATTCTTGTTGGACGAGCTAGTTGACAGCTTCTGTCGATTGGGTCATGAAATCTCCCTTGCTCGCAGCGTTAAGAGAATTTTCCATCCAACTCCATCAAAAAACACTCCCAGGAAGTAATCATCCTCAAACCCATGGTGAGGGTATTTCCTGCGGTATTCATTGAAACGCTCCCATGCATCACAAAACGGCTTGTCAGTTATCTATCTGAAAGAGAAGATCTTTTGCCTCAAGGCTGCAATTACAGACTTCGTGTAGAAGTGGCTCAGAAAAGCCGAACGGACCTGCTCCCATGAAGTAAGAGATCCAGTAGGGAGAGAGTCCATACATCATGCAGCTTTCCATCAAGAGAGAACGGGAATAACGTGCACTTGATGTAGTCTGGTGGCACTCCATTTGCATGGGTGAAACCACAAAATTTCTCAAAGTTCTCAATATGATCCTCAAAATTTTTGCCGCTAGACCATTGAACATCTTTCTCTCCACTAAGTTGATCACAGCAAGATTGATCTCAAAGTCCTGTCTTGTACAGGTGGAAGGTTAATGGCAGAGCGCGTAGTAGGGAAGTTACGCGGGAGGTTTCTCTGTCCAATTCGAGAACCTTGCGCCTACTGCTGCTGCTGATGAGCTTGCATGGTCTTCTGCCTTTTCTGTTGCATGAGTGCCATTCTAGCGGCGAGGTCATCCTACTTGCCATGACCCATAGTGGTGTTAGTTGGCCTTGGATGTTGACGGTTTTATCTTTCTAACCTTGCGAGCTCTTGGTTGTTAAGTGTGACTAAGTGTCCTTGTGCATTACTATGAGTATGCCTACTGGTCATGCACCTGGAACATTATCTGCAACAAAGAGGAAAAGGAAATTAAAGGTCTTAGACTAAATATAAAACAAAAAATAAAGGTAAAAATCTGGTCCCCGTCGCAACGGCTCCAAAACTTGATACACTAAAAATGAACCTTATGCTACTGTCAAGTTTACTGTGTTGTTGTAATATTTTAAGATTCAATTCTACAGGACTAGTTTACACTTTATCCTTGTTGGATCAATATTAGCTAAAACAATGATGAGTTTTTGATTTCAAGGTAACATAAGAAACAAGTAGCACGAATTGGTTGGGATTTCAAGTTAAAGAGAAGTCGACCTAGGGTATTTAATTTGAGTGACTTCAATTGCAAACCAAACAACTATTCAGGTTCAATAAGGAAAAGTCTATAAATCGGAACTCGCGGTTAAAACAGTACACTGTCGTGTAGTTGTTCCTTTCGCTGATCAGAATCAGCGCCTAAGATGTTGCTTGGTCTGAGATCTGATGGTGAACCAGTGTACAAGTCCTATCTGTTGACCTGAACACACAACATCTACATTCGTGTGGTTAGGGATGTGATGCTCATTCATACTAGATCTAGAAATGTATGTCACTTTTGATGTATAAGTTAACCGCAGATCAAATCCTAGGTGATTAGATTAGCACAAGCATTAAATACACCATGAATGAAGACCATTTAAGCATTAACCTTTTTGTGTTTAGCTTATGATCTAGCACTCTAACACCCTAGATCAACTAGCCGACTACTCAGCCATAACACAAGAGACTAAAGACATGATTACTGAATAATAATGCATGTAAATAGAATAGAAACAAAGAGGGTTCAAGATAATCTTCTCTAGGCGAAAGATGGAGCCGTCTCCCTTACAAGGTGCAATTCGCCAAACATCAAGTCTTAAGTTTTTTTTTTTCCAAAAAACTAGCGTTCTTGCTCAAGTAAAGATAACTAGCATCTTTTATAAGGAGGCGCCGCTAGGTTAGAGGAGAAGATAGGGTGTTTAGGGAAAATCCCAAAATATCTTGAAGGTTTTATTAAATATCGAGAACAATCACCCAGTGCTCCTTCGGGGATCAACCATCAAACTGCTCTGTGTGGCTGCTCCATGGGAAATAATCCAATTATGGCATCTTTCTTCATGCACCATTATTCAACTCTGCAACCTATTCCAGACCTAAAATGACTCAAAAAGGACTACACATACTCGACATGGACTGAAATTCTCTGTAAAAACATATTTATAATGATGTCAAAACACCATATATCAGTTTTGACTCGATTTTTTGCCATGATTTCAGTTTTGGAGTCTATTTGAGCAGCAGGAGTTCATATATACCAGTTTTACACATTGCTAAGGTGAGGGTCTATTTCGTAAATCCCGTACCAGTGTAGAACTCTTTCTATTGGAGTTTCGATTTCGAAACATTATTCCTCTGTTTGTTATGAGTATGTTTTAGTCATGTTTGGTAGTTAGTTAATTCCTTGTAAACTTGAAGTAGGGGTCTAGAGGATTTAAATTTGATTGGATTGTATAATGTTAATAGATGATATATATATATTAAGTAGGGACTATGTGGTGGGCGGGGGTTTGGGGATGCCCGAGCTGGCGACACAGATATGGTGGGTGGGGGTTCAGAGACGTTTGAGCTAGCAATACAGATTGTGTGGTGCGTGATGTAGAGACGTTTGCATTCAACGTAGATATGGTGGGTGGGGGTACAGAGACAGACTGTACTAGCGACGCAGAGTATGTATATTCTTATGAGAAAATGCAGGGTGTGTTGACTAGCTATATGCTATCATCGCAGTGTTTGTTTTGTGTTATGCTCTAGGCCCAGCGTTTGTTCATGTTAGAGATAAACTTCCATAGTGGGAGTTCTATTTACTGAATTTAGTGGTTTGCGTGTCTAGCATCCCATACTTCACTAACTGACTCTACTGTTACTCACCCCTATTTCTTTCCACTTTCAGGTGAGGCTAACGAGCATGAGTGGTTCGTATTGGATTGGTGCTTTTAAGTTATTTTTCTTCGCTTTATTTTGAGACTTCTATTTTATGATATTATCGAAATTTATTTTGATTTTATTTTATCCGTTGGAGTTATGGTGTTTGATGATGGCTTTTGAGAATTAATAAATGGAGATTTTAGAGATTACTATTTATTTTATTATTTTGAAAATATTGGTATTACAATTCGGTATCAGAGCGGGTTGTGTCCCGGACCCGATGGCGATTTGTTGGACTCGATTTTAATCAGATTTTTGAAGATTTTCAAAATAATTTTGGAGATTGGGAATTTTTAAATGAAATAAATAGCACCTTTCTGGTAGTATTATTCCTTTAATCGTTGGTAATTGGTTTCATCAGAAGTTGACTGTTTTTCTTTTTCTTTCAGATGCCACCACGGAGGAGAGTTGGTCATCCTCAGACCGCTAGATCTGCTCAAGAGGCTGGAGACGAGCGTGTGCCACCTGCAGTTTCACAGAATACGGTTCCGCCAGTTGATCATGATGCTTTGAGGCAGATGGTACAAGATACAGCTCTACTGGCTGTTGAGGAGGCACTCTAGCAGGTTTCCCATGAGGCAGCTAGGCAAGATGCCCAGTAAACAGCTCAGAAGGTTGCTCGACAGTTGGCTGCAGCTCAGCAGGGAACACGTGGTCCACATATTCACATGCAGCAAGCCGTGCCTGATCATGTTTAGGGGGACCCACATATTCTGGGTCAGCAGCCTCTTATTCAAAAGGTTCCAGGGTTTTTTAGGTCCCATCACTGCCACCTGATTTTTCAGTGCAGGTTCTAAAGTGTGATGAGGCGCTCCTTAGAGTGGTGGGGAAGTTGAAGTACGTGGATTTAGAGAAAATTGGGAGAACAACAGATCCCACAGTTGCTCATGATTGGAGACATAGGTCGGTTACATGTCTGGAGGCTATCCATTGTCCACTACGGCTCTGCTTAATATCATTGTGCTACATCTGTGTATGGGATGCAGAAGCATGGAGGTATTGAGTATGATATATACATCATGGCGAGCTGACATATGAGTATTTTCTCCAACCATTCGACAAGAAGTACTTTCTTAGGGAAGCCTTGCACCAGAAGAAGAATGTGTTTGAGCATCTGAGACAGGGTACTAGGATTGTCAAGGATTACTAGCTGGAGTTTAGTTGACTTCGCAGGTTTGCTGGTAATAATATGGATGAGGAGGACCTGATTAGGAGGTTCTTAGATGGAATGAGGGTTGCAACTTACACTACCTTGGAGGATCTGGTAGAGAAGGTTGTTGTGCAAGAGACATGTATTGCTCAGGAGCATAAGCTCTCAAATGTAGCTCTGCCTAAGTCGGGGAGGACTCCAGAGCCACAGAGGAGAACATTGGTTCAGTCAGGTTTCCAGTACTATGGCTGTGGGAAGTTTGGACATATTACATGAATTGTTGGGTTATGCCTTTTGGTTCCCAGGGTGCAGCACCAGCAGCAGCAGCACTTGTAGCAGCAACAGAACTTGTAGCAGCAACAGAACTTGTAGCAGCAACAGAACCAGCAGCAAAAACAGCAGCGGCAGCTGCAGCAGTCGCACCAGGAGCTTGTTATACTTGTGGACAGCTGGGCCATATCTCCAGGCACTATCTGACTAAGGGGCCTGCGGCCAAGCGTCCAGCCATCGCTCCACGTGTGTATGCTTTGGGAGGGACCGATGGAGCTGAGCCGATAGCTGGTATGTATTCCTGCCATACTTGTTTGAGTTTGTGGTTACCAAGTGTAGTTAGTAAAAATATTGCGTAGGATCGGTTTCGGTTGGAGGTGAGCCAGATCAAACTTTATTTGACACGGGAGTTTTGCACAACTTTGTGAGTCTGCGTGATGTGGGGTTTTATTTCACTTTCAAAATAACCCTATATTTCCACTTTAATCTCTTAAATAAGAGGTTTAGTGTAGTACTTAGTGATCAAATCCACAGAGACTCTACGATTTCACAATAGACTTATTGTTTTCAAATTAAATCTATATGAATTATGACAATAACAATAAAAGCGATTTTAAGATTGATTTGGTTTATAAGGATTTAAATTTAGAGATTAGGCTTACGGGAAATTCTTAAGTAAATTTAGATAATGCAAACTAATAGATTTCTAGGGTTTTATTAAGTACCGTTCTGCTGAATTCAAACCTCAGGGTTTAGGAGATCACTCTCGCGCATCTCGGCTGAGCTTCGATCGATGGCCGTAATACGATATCGATCGATGCTCATTCTAAACAGTACTGGTTTTACGGTTTAATTATTTCTCTAAACTTCTAGTTCAACTCTTTGTTTGTTACTAGTTAGTTAGATTGTTTAAGATAGATTCCAGGTTATAACCATGCTCTCGCTTGCGCTATAGAACCCTAATTTCTAATATTAAAGTGACCAAGTTCAACTTAGAATTTACTGCAACTTAAACAAAGAACCAAGAAGATTACCCTAACAATTTCTATTAAATCAGCAATACATTACTACTATTGAATAACCCTAAATATAATATAGAAGTACTCAGACATAGCAATAAAGAAAATGAATAAATTCTGAATAAATTGCATAGAATAAATTGATTAAAAAGATAAGGAGTTCAAGATTTTCTCTATAACGATCATCAGATATCCCTCTCCAATTAATGTATTCCAGTTCTAAAACTCTGGAGTAACTTTGCGGCTGCCTTGTTTCTGAATAATACAACTTAGGGCTTAACAAAGATAGAAAACCCTAATAAATAGTCTAAATTTCGGCCAGGGACTTGTCTTGCAATTAATGAAACTTTTGAGTTAGACTTGTAATTTCTCAATCTTTCTGCCGACTTCATCGTCGATCGACGCACAATGTGTGACATCGATCGATGGTACATTCATAAATCTTTATCCGACTCTAAGTTTTTGCTGGGGAATCCTAATTGCTCCAAAATAGTCCAAAAGCTCTAATTGCTTCCAGTAAGTACAAAGACTTCTAAAACTCTAAAACAATACCAAATGCATATAAAAGACACTAAATATACTATATATATATATCATAGGTAAAATAGGTAAAATCTATAGTATATCAACTCCCCCATACTTAACTTTTGCTAGTCCTCAAGTAAACAAAGAATGTGCGAGAAGTTTTGAAAAACAAAGACTCACTTACTGTCTAAGTATAACTGTCACCTTACTTTCTTGCAGCCACACCTTATAAAGTTAATCACAAAGAACTTTATATACCATATCCTAGTATAGCAACCAAATCTATTCTACCAACAACTTAGCGAATACTAGTCTGACTCGCCCTCTACTGATTACATTTCTTTGCATAAAATGAAAGTGCGGGCTTTACCTTGGGAGTATCGATCATATGATACATGGACTATTACCTCTTCAAGTATCTGAACACACATGTAGTCTTCTATGATTCCTTTCCTCTCTCTCTCTCTCTTCTCACTTCTTCTCAGTCAATGTATCCCTCATTTTAGTTTTTTTAATTGACTGAGATATTTGGATATGCTTCCATGAATTAAGCCCTAATGGTTTTTGCCACCAGATCTTGTTCACTTTTTTGACCTTTTTATCTCTTTCTAGGATCATATGAATCAAGATTTAATGGTTATAGCCAACAAATCCTGTTCGATTCTTTTTTAAATCTGAAGGGGAGAGAGAGGGGAATCAGAAGCACACAGACTTTTACCTTCCAGACTTGCAAAATGAATCCGATCCACTATATACCAAATACCCAAGCAAGCAAATAATGTCAAGATTAATGTTGGAAATCAGCTTCGGTTCCTTCAAACTTTCTAAGCAAGTGTGATATAGTGGCAGGATGATCCACTTTGGTATCTCTAGTAATCTCTGCAAACAACCTTCTAAGAATAATGCTAAAGTGTGGTTAGTTAATTGTAGACTTTTTTGATCATAGTTCTCTTCGTGACTTGATAAAACTCTTTGAAAAACTTATATAGATAATAAATAAAACTCAAAACAATAAAATAGTGTTAGCGAACCCCTCCCCCCCCCAGACTTAAATTACATTGTCCCCAGTGTAATCCGTCTCGGATTGGTTAGGAGAAATTAAATCATAAGTAAACAATGTTAGGGATAGACAAATATACCAACACTGTTAGGTGTATCGATCGACGGCAGTAGGTGAGCGTCGACTGATGGTAAACCATCATCGATGATCGATGGTGAATGTATGGTGTCGATCAGTGGTGTATTCAAACTATCGGGAACCTTCATATATAGAATAGATATTGAATTAAGTAATAATATAAATAAAGTTAGAAACTCGTTATGCTATGTTAGAGTGCCATCGATCGATAGCAAAAAGGAGGCGTTGATCGATGGTAGGCTATCAGCCTGAATCGTGTGTGTGTGTCTACTCTCCATTCTTATCATCTCTCTTTAGATTATTTCTGTTAGACACTCAAACACATGATGAAAATAAGGGCCAGACAGCAATAAACAAATAGTAGTCAAATATAGAAATGCAACAAAAATAAATAAACATAAGTATAAGTCTGAAAGGGAGATGAAGTAAAAGAGAAAGGAGTATCGAAAAGATTACTCCTCGTCGGATGTATCCTGGTCGTGCTGCTGTTGGGCTCATGGTGGTGATCTGGCGCGTGTCCTCAGACACCTGAAGCACTGGCATCGGGACATCGTCTCTACCATGGCCCATATCGCTTGAAGCGCATCCACCACAACCCGCTGGAAAGCACCATGGCTGTGTATGGGGATCTCTGGAATCTTAGGGAAGGCTGGGAGAGGCGGAAGTGACTGTGCTGGGTGTGCTGGCTCTTCCGCTGCGATTGGGTGTGCTGGACGGAGGCTTCCTCGGCCTCATACTCTAAGGGGTGAGGTGTGGATGTGACACTCAACTGGGTGGAATGCGAGGCGCTGTAGATCGTCAAAGAAATCTGTCGCCTCTCGCAGTGGAAGTGCTATCATCCGAGGTCCCTCGTCATCCACAAAGGACCAAAAGCGTCCTTTCTTCATCCACTTGGCCCTCGTCAGCTGACCCTCATCCATGAAGCGCAATCCTCTCTCCACCGAAGCTCCCTCTAGGCTAATGCCAATAAATCTTAAGATGGGTGTCAAGAGGCTCCATATTGTCTCCCTCTTCGCACCAGAACCCTTGAAGGGTTTATCCTTCAGGGTCACCAGGTGCTCCGCGAAAATAGCCCCCATGTTCACCTGCTGATCGGTCCTCGGTGGGGGGGGGGGGAAGAGATCGTCGTCAAGATGAACCAATTCCCTGACAGAATAGTACAACAGTGTCAGATCTTGGACCTGAACCTTGTTAGGTTCCATCTTGCACAACATGGCGTTGACAAGGACATTCAAGAAGTAGCGCAGCGTCAGGTGACGGACATCCGTCTGGGTGGCTGACCCGGAGTCGAAATGGCCTGTCCCAACAAGGCCCCATAAAGTAGGTAGGCCAGAGAAAGCAGCGACTAAGCAGGCACTGGTGCTAGTGTCAAAGCCGTAGATCTCGCACATCTGCGGGATGGGAATCATGTACCGGATGCCTCTGATGAAGAAGGTTAGGGTGGCCTCATGCGCCACCTTCACTCTGGGGATCTTGTAGAGCACCTGAGCTGTGGAGATACACTGCCGCACCAGGTCGGGGTATAGAGGATATGGCTTAGTAGCCATGGTGCCCAACCCAAGCTCCTGCACCATCTGTCTGAAGTCGTGGTAGAGCCCCAGTTTCTTCATAGTTCGCTTGTTAGCGAACTTGGTTGGATCGATGGTGACGCCTTTCCAGGCATTGTAATAGAGGCTGGCGAAGCTGTCCCACTCCTCGCTAAGGGGATGGTGTGTGCAGTCTCTCGATTGCACTGCTCCTCGAGGATCGGGATAGTCCTCGAATGTAGCAAGCATAGCCTCCTCTTCCTTAAGCCAGGGGTATCGACAAGGAGGTAACTACCCAGGACTATCTATTCTAAGATGAAGGAACCAGCCAGCATATAGTTATCCTTGCGACTCATTTTGACTCAAAAAACATTTGAAATAAGTCCCACTCTAGCATCGTATAACCATGCTCTGATACCACCTTTGTGACACCCCCGATCTGGTCTAAGTACAAGTTGACTCGACCAGCCGTACAACAATCAAACAAGAACATGAACAACACATCACTAGTAACTTAACCCAAATTGAGAGGCCACAATGTGTACCTCAACGATTAACCCGAAGTACCCGAAATAGATCCAGGTACCTTAGGCCAATCGCCTAAGTACACATATCCTATTAGGTACAACCCGAGTCTTTTCAACCCGAATGAGTAATACCAAATAGTTAGTTCGTCCGGACAAGAACTAATATCATATGGAACTCGTAGTTAAAGAAACATTCTTTAATAAATTATATAATATTCTTTCAAAAGCATCTTACAAAATATTAATGTTTAACATCGAGGTTTTCGGTCAACAAACTTTATACATAGGATATATCAAAACTACTTTGCAAGGATAATAAAACTACCACTGGCTAATGCTGTTCCTTCCCGTCCTACAGTAAAGGTCTCCCGTCTACTGGTTACCTGCATCACAAATGAGTCATGAGTAACTAGCTTACTCAGTGAGTCTAATCCCGCACCCCACACATATTAATAGTATCCCATGCAGTCGACACCACTTGAATGCAGTGGAAAAATATTCTATAATTATTATATATATAAGGCCTATCATTCCATCGATGTGAATCCTATCTTAAACATCACCTCCATGTCACCCGCCATTCACTCATATATAAATACAATATATATACTATACCCGATAAACCACAAAGGCTAACCGAGTCTAGTGAGTTAGCATTACCATCATCCTCGAACGTCCTTATGATCATTCGAGACTGCATCGTCATTCAGTACACGGCATTCAGGGTGCTACTCCATCATCGTGTCTTCATGACCTTTTTCCATTCGCAGGACCAATTCACGGTAATGCGGGGAATTTAGGGAAAGTAATTATGATAAGAATTCACATGGTTCGTACTCATATACTTAATAATATACTTATATATTAGTACTTGAGAACAAGTACTAAGGCCCGGGATAAACCTCAAATAATAATTCATAATATTTATTAAGTGTTTATAATATGTAAACACTTCGCAGTTTAATATAGTTCAAGAGACTTACTTATGTATCACCCATAATCATTTATTTTACTCAAGTAACCCTCATTCATAACTCATCAGTCATCTATCTAGAGCACCTTTGAATCCATGAGATTGGCTAAGGAAGACTAGACTCGAGCTCAAGCTCAAGCTAAATGTTCTCCAATTGCTGATCATTCCCAAAGTATAATGATGACAAGACATGTTTCGGCTGGTCCTACCACTGACCTCGACCATCTGAACCAATAACATAACGGTGGGAACAAAGGTTAATCAGTCCAGTTCAAGAAGAAACTCAACTCAGCTCAGATATTTTGATTCAGTAAAACTTAGTTCACACCATGATCTGACCGGTTAAGCTTAGCTAAAAATCATATCGGTTCAAGCATAAATCAGTTCAGCTAAGATGATTCAGAACAGAACAAGTTCAGCTCAGATCAAGTTTAGGTAACACAGGTTCTAATCAATTCACAGCTGCTAAGCTTGGTTTGCTAGACTATATAAGTACTTGACAAGTTCAGACCTTAGTCATCCCGGTTCAGATAACATTAGTTCAGGACAAGATTACATCAGTTCGGTTTAATTAAGACAGTTCACATATGTTCAGCTACTGGTTCAATGAGACAGGTTCAATCATGAACCAACAAAGACTGAATCATATATGAACTTATTCAACTGACCCTGACAGGCTAATCAATACACATCACTTGGTTCTCAACAAACAGAACTGAAACAGGGGACTGAAGCTTAACAAAACTGATCTCATCAAACACACAAACTCTTTCCGATTCAAATCAACAACCTTCTGAATTTAACTGGTACACCAATTATAGTTGAAGACACGCCTAACCTGATCAGTACCCTATGAAGCCAAGGTCGGATTCATTCAGAAAAAACTCAGGTGCAGCCAAACCAACAGAACTTCTCACATATAACTGATCCACAAATATCTTACCGATCAAATCAAAGGCTGAAGAACATGGGTGATTCTAAACTTCAGGACGCCAAAACTTCATCTCTTAAACACACCAAAACTCACTGATTGAAGTCAGAGGATGGTGAGAAAGGGTTATCCAAGCTTACTTCTCTTCTTTGATTTTTTTTTTCATAGATTTTCCTCAGAGATTTTTTTTCTTTCTCTCTTTCCCTCTGAACTTTTCTCTGGTTTTTACTTCTGTAATCTGACGTCCAGAGGATAGAAGAAGGTGTTTTATAGCATAAGACGTTGCTTCATCTGAGGGTTTACTTAACACAAAGCAGGGCTGAAAGTGGACAGGTGGAGAGCTGCTTCATCACTCCCAGCAGCCAAGCTGCTTTCGTTTCCTTCACATGAAGAAAGCTTAACTCAGTCATATGCTTCTCACATTGTTCTGGTCCAGCAAGAAAGCAAGCAGACAGGCAGCTTGTGACAATCACCTGCTCATTTAAATGAAGCAAACATGCAGGTTGGTGAAAGGCACAAGACGGGTCAGAAACCATTCATGAAGCTGGTCGATAATCTTTAGACAATTTTTGACTAAAAATTTTCTCGACCTTTGAATCTCGTCCTGCTTTGGCTATACTCGTCCATCTTGAATAAAATTCGACCAACATAATTAATAATCGACCAGAACTATTAAGAGAAGGCCTTTCAACCACATGATAGTCCCGTCGTAACATTAATTCATCGGGTCGATTTTATTCTTAAATCTGATCGACCAACTCCAAACTGGTCGAGCGGAATTTTTCTCTACCAACAATTCAATTGCTCATGAGGTTTATTACAGATGGTATGCAAATGGAATCGATCGATAGCTTTCTTAGTCAAGCATTAAACGATCAGATTCAATTGTTTCACTTAGAATCACTACACCATTCTCTCGATTGTCCCTAGTAATTTAGTCTCAACAGGATTTTCTCAAGTAATGATCCTACTCTCGTAGTTGTTAATTTTCCTAAGATCAAGATTCTAGATAGCTAATCAAGAACACAAGCACTAAGTACAATTCTATTGATAGATCTAATAATCACCCTGGCAATTCTATTGTTTGATTAATTCATTAAAACCTTTAATAAATCCTAAATCTAACAAAGTGACTACTCAGACATAGCTAAGCAGAACATAATCCTAAACACGAAATAATGCATAAGATAAAGAAAATGGATTAGAAAGTAGGGTTCCAATACAAAGGTTGAAGAAGTCTTGATTTTCTCCCCAAAAACCATAAATTGTTTTGTTTGTTATGAAAAGTATCCAAGCTTGTAAAAAGTCTCTCTTTGTATAAAACACTAGCAAAGATCATACAAACTAGGTAAAACTCGTTTAGGGGAATCTTGTAATTTCCATGACTTGGGCTTTAAATCACATACTTTGAGAGTTGGGTTTCTGCGGGTCGACCTGTCGATCGACGACAAGAGTGCATCGTCGATCGATGCAGTACGCTTTCTCGACTCACACTTTGCTGAATTTTACCAGCTACGGGGTTCCTCTCTCTCTCTCTCTCTGAGCTTTCGAAAGCCTCATAATCTCTACAATGCTCCAAAATGTACCTTGATCTGAAAAGACTCTAAAACACATAATAGGCACATATAATAGAATCCAAATAGGACCTATAACATTGTCCAAAAATGGTAAATAATGGGACCTATCACCTAGGATTGGGAAACCGTAATATGTTAAACCCGGAGGTTCTTCTTTCTTTGTTGCATTCTACCTCCCTTGTGTATGCTTCTATCGAATGTAAACCCGTAGATTTTTTTACTGGGCCCAAAGGAATTCTTAATGTTGCACTCTGCCTCCCTGGGACAGGCCTCTGCATGTGAACTTTAAGTATAGAAATAGCAAGGTGTCGTATTTCACCCCATTAGGTAGGTTACTGACGATGTTCCTTATGTGAGTCCGTATACTTTTATGTTTCGAACCCCTAGGTTGTTTTCTTCGAGACCGTACTCTGCCTCCCGTAGGTCAGCTAATACTGGTCTCGGCGTAGACTTTTCCATCTGCCATTCGGAAGTAAGCTACTATCAAAGTCTTATCACGCTGGACTCTGCTTCCTGCAGAAAGCCACTATCAGTCTTTTATCTCGTGCTGGTGTGACGTTAACCCTGACAAGATTTAGGCAATCGCCAGTCTTATCGATCGATGCTAGTGTGAATCTACTTGGGGTGGTGACTCAAGCGCCAAACTTACTGTTTTCCACGTCTGGATAGGCAGGATTTTTATGTTCTCCTGGACTTAGCACTTTTTGCTCCATGTGCCAAATCTGAGGTTTTAGAGTACCTTGCAAATGTACTATGTGCCCCCTGCATTGTCTATAGCACATAGCATTTAAATGCAGGGTTTCACACATTTTGTACTGAGGGTCCCGGCATATACACTGGCACATAGCCTTTATGTAGGGACCAGGTATATTTGATAGAATACTCAGGCTTGCGCGAGCCATCACCTATTCCTGCTTAATTCATATACCCATGGTCGTGTTTTGTGAGCGTACCATTTGGATGAAGGGTTGGCCAAGATCGGAACTCATTTGAGACTTGAT
Source organism: Moricandia moricandioides (assembly GCA_905132885.1). Taxonomy (NCBI): domain Eukaryota; kingdom Viridiplantae; phylum Streptophyta; class Magnoliopsida; order Brassicales; family Brassicaceae; genus Moricandia; species Moricandia moricandioides. The sequence continues at coordinate 20,374 of CAJHQQ010002495.1, forward strand.
CCAGCTCGTATGCCCCTTTAAGTATGTTGGTATTCCTGCCGCCCCTTTAGTCGAAACTAATTTTATTAGATAGGCTATAATCCGGAGATGTTTAGCATAAATAGGAGTAGGAAACCATAATGCTTAAATAATGGATGTTAAACTTGATCCAGAAATCGTATTAAAAGTGACGGGTTTTGAGGTGCAGGGCATTTCAGCAGTTCGTTTGAATCTTGCCATCATTATCTTGCAGCCTATAGTTTCCTGATCCTGGCACCTCGATTACCTTATGATGCGCCCTGGTTCAAGCACCGACCTACTTGGATCATGGACACGGCTCAAGATGGCGGTCTTGTCGACCAGCTCGACTCAACCGAGGTTTTACCATCAGATCATGCTGATCAAACCATGGTCAAGCCAGGATCTAACTTGGAAAAGGAAGGATTTACTAAGTGGAAGCAACGATCAATTTACCTCAAAGATATCATGGGAAGCAGTAATGATATATGTTCATTGTTTGACTCATATCTTCCAAACCATGAGGCTTCTATGAATGAAATTACTTGGATAATGTGTTCAGCTCAATTACAGAGCTTCTCGAAGAATAATCAGCTCAAATGGAGTTGATAAGAAGGAGTTATACCATTTACAAACCAGGTGATCTTCAGTCCTCGCGAATTCAGACATGTGCGCATTCAGGTGAGCTGGACCGACACTGCCTTGGAGCTGGATGAGCTAATTGACACTATCTTGGATTAGCTGAATACTCAAGTGAGTTGGACTGACACTATCCTAGATGAGCTGAGCTGGATTGACACTCATTTGGACGAGCTGAGCGAGCTAGTTCGATCTTCCGAGCTGGTTCGACCACCCGAGAAGATAATATCGGTCAACTCTCTTTCTGATGAACCAAGCCAATCTCTTCAAGGTTATAAGTCATGTCCATGGGACAAAACTATCACAAAGTCTAAGGAAAACATGCTTGACGAATGAGTTTGTTTTGGACTGCATTTGGGCCGAAATGTGGTTCCAAACATTTCTATAGTTCACAACTTTGCTCAAGAATTAAACAAGATATTTCTTGCAATATTTTCTACCAAGCAGTCAAAGGAGAGTCCCAAGACAAGTCAAAACCGTCTGGAAGACCAGATCTAGTCTTTGTTTTCAGTCAACACATTTATGTAGTCAAGTCTTTGTTTTCGGTCTTCTATGCCTTGTTTTTAGCACATTTTCTTTGGATTTCTACAACTTGTAATCCTATAAATAGGGCCTAAGAGCCACGAAATAAATCATAGATTGATTTTTCCCCTTTTATTTGAGTTTATCTCTTAGTTCTTTGTTTAGAACACTTCTTAGTTTCTTGGTGAGGTTATCTCCAAGTTTCGAACCTTCTTTTGTTGGACTGGTGCGTCACATCTGACAATGATCGAAGTCTGGTAGTTCATTGGGCCTTCTGCAACCCTTTGTGTCATAATTCATTCCACCAGTTCTCCCTTTGGCGAGTTCATATCCCCTTAGACCGTTTGAGTGATCCCGTCCGAATCTTGGACATATCAAGTGGTATCAGAGCCACTCAACTGGTACTATCTTCTCAGCTTCCATTTAAATTTCTTCAAACACTTCTTCTTCTTTCTATCTTGAATCTGGGTCCCTCATTACCATCCAATATATAAAAAAAGGTTGGAAAAAAAGTTTCAAAGATTTCGAAAAGTTTGATTTGTGGTTTGGTGGTGGAAGAGAAAGCCTGCTGGCCGAGGAGAAATCCGGCCTTTGAGGAGGTTAAAGCGAATTCCAAAACCAAATTTTCTTATCTTCCTATCTCATTTCATTTTTTTGTTTTCTTGGAGATCCCATTGGGAAAGTTTGAGAAGAAACTCTTGAGTGACCATCCAAATTTAGTGAAACACTTGAGTGGGGAGATTAAACACCTGAGAGAGTGATGATTTTTATCTGCTAACCTTTTGTGTTGAGAATTTTTAGGACAAAGATGTTTGGTCTTCACAAGGAGAGTAGCAAAGAGAATTTCCAACGACATGCTTACTGTAAATCTTCATCTCAAAATTCTTTGAATATTTTTGATGAGTTTGTTACTGTCCAGGAAAGGCCAACCCTACGAAGACCTCATGAGAATCCTAACCAGATGTGCAAGGAACAGTCTAAAACATCTAGAGATGAAGTTGTTCAAAGAAGGATTTTCAGTTAGTCTGAAGTCCAAGAGTTTTGTGACAACCTTGTAGAGGGAGTGGTGAAAGCACTCAAGGACGTCAGCAAGAGCCACAAAAATACCACATCCACACGTGCACCTGTAGCGGAGCCATCAATATTCATCAGTGAAACACCCAAAGGTAAATCTGAAAATCACCTTAAAGATCTAAAAGATTATTCAGATTCTTTACCCATTTATGATGAATATGATGAAGATCTAATGGAAAGTTTGATAATTTGTGAGGATGAATGTGATCTTTTTTCTCCAAAACCTGATCTTAGGTGTGATATTTATAATGAAGAGACTAATGGACTAACATGTTTTGAACTGGAGCATCCGAGTAGTCTTGTTCTAGTTTCACAGGTTTTTTAGGAAGAGACATTGAACTACCGACATCAAGGACCACGTCTTGACACTAGGAGACCCTTAGACGATGGTCTAGGTCCCATCTTTGATGAGGAATACGAACTTGGTCCAATCTTTGATGAAGAAGCATTAAGCATAACATCCAACAACATGGAGAACCATCTTTGCTTTGATCCCGGCACAGCTCCTACTCCTTTGTTCACAAAGCACTGTGCTGATTTGATTAATTCTCTGCCTGATTTTTTTTGTTAAGATCAATTCTCAAGATGTGAAACGTTTTGGTTTTCACAAAGTAAAAGAATTTTGTGTTTCAGATGCTGTTTTTGAAAACATGATTAATTCTTTTGAAATTTTTAAACCTGATGAACTTCTTGATCAACCACGTTTTCAAAATGTCAATGGCATCACTTCTGAAGATATTTTGAGCTTTGATCAGTTCTTGGAACATAACAAAGGATTTCATCCTCTTGAAAAGTCATTTGATCTTGATTTGCAACAAACTGATTTTTGTGGTAGAAAATCTTTTGATTCAATTGTTTTCAAAAGAAATGGCTTTGATCTGAGTTCTTCTACACATGCACTGATCACAAATGATTTGTTTGCATCCTATTATGCCTGGGAAAAAATTTTGATTTGAAGTTGCTCGAACAAAAATCACTTGAAACTGAAACTAATTTTTGTGATCTTGATTTTTGTGATTATGTTTTGCAGCCTGATCTTGTGTGTTCTAAAACTGATAAAACTTGGCATTTTCTGAGATCATTTCGTGATAATTGTGTTGTTTTGAGCATTGATGATATCTTGGTTTACAACACTTTCTTTGAAATCGCCTTGAACTTTTGATCAATGATTCTCAATCTGAACTTACTCTTTTGTGTTCTGATTTTGAGAAGGATTGGCATGTTTCGAAAATGATTCATACTGTTGCATGCCTTGCCACCATTCTGGTCTATAATGTCTACTTTGATGTGCATCTTGGAAGGCTGAAATGTGTGCTACTTATTCTTGGAAAAGTGATCTTGTTTTTTGATTTGAACAAGTACTTGTCTTGCACATATGATCCTAGTCTTTTAGTGTCTGTTTTGAGTGTTCAGGAAAGACAGTTTCTGCCTCTGAGAAATGAGAGCATTGAACATGCCCAACAGCCTGAGTTTTGGAGATGCATTGTTGTCCACACCGGCTACCTTCGAGATGCTAGCGACAGAGGTTCAGTCCAAGGAGAATATCTCAACATTCAGAAGATATTTTGTCATGAATCTAATTTTCCTGGAAGGCCAACTCATAAAGGATTCACTGAGGCTTCGAATCACATGAAAAGCTTCATGGAGGAAGGAATTATGAATTTTCCAAACATGAGGTTCTCAAGTCCATCATCCGTGAGTACCAGACTTCTAAAGGAGAATCTGGCCCAAGAAAGAAGCGGCCTGAGACAAATCCGACCATAGGATTCAAGATGAATCTCTCAGCTTTCCAGAAAGACTGAAACCAGGAGAAATGACCATGGAATTATGAAGATATGATCCATCCACCAAAACTGGCCAGACCAAAGACAGTATAGTTTTCATCACTTAGCCAAGCACCCGGAGGTAATTCTAAAACTTCTAAATTTATTTGTGCTGATGAATCTGTTAAGTGTCATAGCAAGGTTAACTTTGACGTGCCCATGGAGCTTGGATGTTTTCTTCCTACTTTTCATTTTGGTGAATTGAAAGAAAACCCAACAAAAGAAGCAGCAAAGAGTTCACCACAAGAAAAATAATTGGAGCTGGTGATTCTCAATGAACCAAAGATGATTCCTCAGTCCACCTCCTATCAAAACAAAAACCACTGTAAGGATCATGGGTTGATTGTCTCTGTTCTTCATGAAAACATTTTTAATTTGAGGTTTTCTAAACGAAAACACATCTTTACTTGGTACAAAAATGTTTTGCTTAAATATTTTCATGATTTGTTTTCATTGAGCTGTGCGTTAAAAGAAATTTGGATTTGGAAAAGGCATGAACCGAAAGTGCTTAGACCAGAGAATCAATTTGATTTCGTTCATATTGAGAAATTTCCAAAGTTGACACTTTCTCATTCTTTTCCTATCGGTCTCAAAGCTTTGCTTAATTTTAAAATTAGTAAACCAAGTTTTGGAGATCAGTTTACTTGCTTGATGCTTGCCCACGTGCTTGATGATAATCCTAAGAGCTTGGATCCTGTTTTTTATGTCTTAAGGATAGAGAAACCCTTTGATTATTTCTTTCGCAGATTTGATGTGGCTTCTCTAGTTCTTTTGAAAGTGCAGGATATAAAGGATCAGTTTCCGATGGAAGCAAACAGAGGAGGACGACACCACACTTGTGTTCTTGGAACATGGAACTGGAAATACTTGAGGGAAATAAGTTTAAAACTCGAAGGAAGTTTCTCTCCAAATTTATCCTTCATTGAATTTTACTTGTTTTCAAAATTCTTTTTGTCTGATTCATTTTCTTTTGTTTCAGGTAAAATGGATTTGAGGTCAAATCGTTTTGAAGAGGGAGGGAATGATACGCCCCAGTTCAAGCACGAACCTGCTTGGATCATGGACACGGCTCAAGATGGCGGTCTTGTCGACCTGCTCGACTCAACCGAGGTTTTACCATCAGATCATGCTGATCAGACCATGGTCGAGCCAGGAGCTAACTTGGAAAAGGAAGGATTTACTAAGTGGAAGCAACGATCAATTAACCTCAAATATATCATGGGAAGCAGTAATGATATATGTTCATTGTTTGACTCATATCTTCCAAACCATGAGGCTTCTATGAATGAAATTACTTGGATAATGTGTTCAGCTCAATTACAGAGCTTCTCGAAGAATAATCAGCTCAAATGGAGTTGATAAGAAGGAGTTATACCATTTACAAACCAGGTGATCTTCAGTCCTCGCGAATTCAGACATGTGCGCATTCAGGTGAGCTGGACCGACACTGCCTTGGAGCTGGATGAGCTAATTGACACTATCTTGGATTAGCTGAATACTCAAGTGAGTTGGACTGACACTATCCTAGACGAGCTGAGCTGGATTGACACTCATTTGGACGAGCTGAGCGAGCTAGTTCGATCTTCCGAGCTGGTTCGACCACCCGAGAAGATAATATCGGTCAACTCCCTTTCTGATGAACCAAGCATATCTCTTCAAGGTTCTAAGTAATGTCCATGGGGCAAAACTATCATAAAAGCTAAGGAAAACATGCTTGACGAATGGACTTGTTTTGGACTGCATTTGGGCCGAAATGTGGATCCAAACATTTTTATGGTTCAAAACTTTGCCCAAGAACTAAACAAGATATTCCTTGCAATATTTTCGACCAAGCAGTCAAAGGAGAGTCCCAAGACAAGTCAAAACCGTGTGGAAGACCAGATCTAGTCTTTGTTTTCAGTCAACACATTTATGTAGTCAAGTCTTTGTTTTTGGTCTTCTATGCCTTGTTTTTAGCACATTTTCTTTGGATTTCTACAACTTGTAATCCTATAAATAGGGCCTAAGAGCCACGAAATAAATCATAGATTGAGTTTTCCCCTTTTATTTGAGTTTATCTCTTAGTTCTTTGTTTAGAACACTTCTTAGTTTCTTGGTGAGGTTATCTCCAAGTTTCGAACCTTCTTTTGTTGGACCGGTGCGTCACATCCGGCAACGATCAAAGTCTGGTAGTATCATTGGGCCTTCTGCAACCCTTTGTATCACCATTCATTCCACCAGTTCTCCCTTTGGCGAGTTCATATCCCCTTAGACCGTTTGAGTTATCCCGTCCGAATCTAGGACGTATCACCTTATATGGGCCTTCCCATTTGGGGGCGAGATTTCCTTCTGGCTTGTCCTTTTTATTTTCAAAGACTCGTAGGAGAACCCGATCCCCATGCTTGAAGGTCCTAGTTTTGACTCTTTTATTGTAGCTTTTGACGATATCTTGCTAGTAAGACCAGTTTCTTATCCTTGCCACCTCTCTCTTCTCGTTGAGAAGGTCGAGGCTCAGAGCCATTAGCTCATCGTTCTCTTCCGGAGAGAGGAGATCAGATACAGTCATTTTTACATGCACATCAGTGGGTATTATAGCCTTTGTGCCGTAGACCAAAAAATAAGAAGTTTCCTCCGTGGCCATCTTGGGAGTAGTCGGGTATGCCCATAGGACTCCATGCAGTTCTTCTGCCAATCTTCTATGGGCATTCTCTAAGCGTTTCTTGATCGTGTCGACCACTGTCTTTTGGTGGGTTCAGCTTGTCTGTTGGACTGAGGGTGCCTCGGTGTGGCAAAGGTGAGCTTTATGCCCCAGTTCTTGCAAAATTATTGGAACTTATAGTTGGTGAACTAGGTCCGTTGTCGGTGATAATCTCTTTTGGGATCCCGAAGCGGGTGATCACGTAAGTCCACAGGAATCCAGAGGTCTATTATCCTTCTTAGTGCCACTGCCTCCACCCATTTGGAGAAATAGCGGTTACGGCTAGGAGGAAGACTTTCTACCACGGTACCATTGGAAATTTCCCGACTATGTCCACGCCCCATTTTTGAATGGCCAAGGGGAACTTATGGATTTGAGGTTTTCAGGAAGAATTTTGGAGAACCGAGCGTGTCTTTGGCATTGGTCACAATGTTTGGCTTTTCGGTTGGAATCTTCTACCATCGTAGGCGAGTAGTAGCCGACTCTTCTGGCTCTTAATACCAGACTTCGGCCGCTCAAATGAGAACCACATTCTCCTTTGTGTCGCTCTTCAAGTATCCTGGCAGCCTGCTTTGGTGCGATGCACCATAGGTAAGGGCCGGAGAAGGCCCTTCTAAGTAGTTTCCCTTGAAATATGCAGTATCTTGCTGCCTGTTTTTCGATTTTCCTACTTTTGTTGCAGTTCTCCGGGAGGATATCACTTTCTAGGTACTTGACGATGGGGTCACCCAGGTTGCTTCTTCTTCATACCGAGGACTCCCGCAGGCTACGCTTCCTCCTCCGTTGCTGACCACTGGAGCACTAACAATAGGATACTCATCTGGCTTTGAGTCTCTAGGGCAGAACCTAAGTTAGACAGAGTGTCGGCATGTGAGTTCTATTCTCTAGGGATCTGTGTCAGCTTTCATATTTGGAATTTCTCAATCAGACGCTTGGCGCTCAACAGGTATTTGATCATATTGACGTCTTTAGCTTGATATTCTCCCTGAAATTGATTGATATTATCTGAGAGTAACTGAAGACATGTATGTTTTCTGCCCCTATTTTCTTGGCGAGGGTGAGCCCTACAATCAAGACTTCATACTCACTTTTGTTGTTTGTTGCCTTGAAGTTGCATCTTACGGTTCTTGAATCCGTATCCCCCGTCGTGGGTAATATTCATACTCCTGCCCCTCTTATGTTGCTGGAGCCATCGACATGTAGGGTCCATTCTCCCTCTTCTCCCTTTTCATTCCAAAGGTTGATTTCGTGCTCTAGAGCTCGGAGTATGGTTGGAGAGAATTCTGCCATGAAATTTGCTAAGACCTGTGATTTGATAGCGGTAGCGGTTCTGAACACTACGTCGTACTCTCCGAATTCCACCGCCCATTTGGCTAGGCTTCATGATACTTTGGGCTTATGGAGTATGGTTTTTATAGGTGAGTTGGACTAATTGGGGTCAAAAGCGGTTATCTTGAAATCAACATCTAAAATCGCATTTCTGTGCGAAATCTTTCTCGACACAATCTCGACAAAAGTTCCCGAGCAAAGGACTCGAGATAAATGGAGCACGAGACCGAACAAGTAGTCCAACTCGCCGTACGGGCGTGTTGGACCGAGCAAACAGTCCAACTCCCCCATTCGGCGAGTTGGACCGAGAAAGCAGTCCAACTCGCCCGTTCGGCGAGTTGAACCGAAAATAAACCAGATCTTATGCCTTTGGTTGAACCTCGGCGGATCCACCCCTCGTTTTGTCTTGATCGGAGTTACCATTGGGACTTCACGATAAAAACCGCGATGAGTCATTTTCCCGAATGAAGTTCATGGTTATCGTATAAACGGCAACAATTAACTCAACACCACATTTGTCTAAACTATACGAGAAGTGTGAACTTCCTAGCTAAAGCGATGTAGTATCATTAAACGTTTTTTCAAAGAAATTGTGAAAACATTTCAGTATAAATACAAACCGAAAGAGGCCTAGAACGCGGCTAAAGACCCACTCGTAGTTTCATACGAAATTGAGCCCATCAATGTTATGACGGCGTATTTTTATTCGCAGAAGAAGATAAATCTCGCAAAATCGGACGGTAAATGTCAAGTTTCTAAGATAATGATGAAGATCGAGATGAAAAGGAATGTTTTCGGAAGTGATAAACTAGACCTAGGGGCAAAAAAGGAAAGAGGAACCAACCCTGAAGGCATATATAAGGGGAGCTAAAGCTAAAGGCGCAGGGGATCCAAAGATTTAGACCTAGAATAGCTCTGCTAGCTTAGAAGAACTTAGGATATAGGCGGCTGCATACTCGAAACTTTACTTAGATTCTTCTCCATCTCTGTTATGAGATTCTCTTTGTTAGCTAGATTCGACTCGTTTTGTTCTTTGGAAAATCTTGCAGATTTGTTCTTATCAATCAATAAAACTCCTCCGTGCAACTTACTATCGATATTTTGTTATCTTTTTTCTTCGTTTTTGTGTGTTTACGCAGATAATCCAGGACCTCTGTGAAATTCGGTTCTCTTGGCTTTCCTTAATTTACGGAAATTGACAGAGTGGATTTTGGTTCCCGAATGGAGCACGGTTTTAATAGGAAGTGAGGTGACCACGACGATTTGGTGAGCCTGGAAGTAAGGACGCAGCTTCCTAGCTGCAACCACTAGGACAGGGCCAATTTCTCCAGGTGGCTGTAGCGAGTTTCTTCTTCGAGGGGAGACTTACTAATGTAATAGATTGAAAGCTGTCTGTTTCCTTCCTCGCCTACTAGGATGGCACTCATTGCGTATTCTGATACCACTAGGTATAGGAGCAGAAGTTCTCCGTCCAATGGTTTTGACATGAGAGGAGGTGTACTGAGGTAGGCTTTGATCTCGGTGAGAGCGGATTCGCGTTCATTGGACGTCTTTCGAATTCTTTATAGCCTTGAAGAAGGCATGAGACTTGTCAGATAGCCTACAGATGAATCTGCTTAAGGCGGCCATTCTCCCGGTTAGCTTCTGGACTTCTTTCACGTTCATGAGGAAAGGAATCATGTGGATGGCTCTTATCTTCTCCGGATGGGCTCCGATGATCCGGTGGGTTACGATGTATCCTAGGAATTTCCTGGAGATGCCTCCAAATGAGCACTTTCCGGGATTAAGCTTCATGCTTTATTTCCTAAAGGTAGAAAAGGTATGCTGCAAATGTGATATATTTTCTTTGGCTTCCAAGGATTTGACTAGGATGTCGTCTATATAAACTTCCATAGTCTGCCCAATCTGATAGGCAAACATCATATTCACCAGCCTTTGGTAGGTAGATCCGGCGTTCTTGAGGCCGAAAGGCATGACCTTGTAGCAGGTGATACCCATGAACATCATGAAGGAAGTCTTCTCTTGGTCCTCCGCGTGCATAAGTACTTGGTTATACCCAGAGAACACGTCCATGAAACTCATTAGTTGATTTCCAGCTGTTGCATCGACGAGTTTGTCGATATGGGGTAAGGGAAAGGATCCTTACGGCAGGAATTGTTGAGAAATGTGAAGTCTATACAGACTCGCCACTTCATGTTATTTTTCTTGACCACTACCAGGTTGGCTAGCCATTTGGGTTATTGCACTTCCTTGATGAATCTGGCAGCCTGTAGATTTTGGCGTCTTTGTTTATGATTGTGCCCCTCTCCGGGGCAAACTTCCTTCTCTTTTGCCTAATAGGCTAGTGATGGGGGTCGACTTCTAGTTTATGCAGGATGATCTTTGGATCAATTCCCAGCTCCACATGGGATCAGCGAAACAGTTGGAGTTGAACAATAGGAAGTCTATCAAACTTTGTCTCAACCCTGTGGCTAGGCCTGGGAATAAGATTTGGAACCCGGAATCTGAACTGAACCCGAACCAAAAACCCTGACCCGTTATCCGACCCGAAATGTAAAAATATCCAAACGGGTCTTGTAATATGATGATATGTTGTGTTTTTGACACCTATATATGTGCTTTCTATATCGTTTTCAGTTATTCTAGAGTTTTCTCAGTTCTTTTTGAGTCATTTCAGGTCTGGAATATGGCAGATTGCTAAAGGGGAGACACATGAAGAAAAGAATGAAATTTGGAAGTTTTCTACCGCGGAGCACCCAAATGGAGTAACCACCTGCTTGCTCCTGAAAAAATATGGAAACTTCTGAGATATATCAGGATTTGCGCCAGATACTCTATTTTTCTCACCCTAGCAGTCGCAACCTCCCTTATAAAAAGCCTGTCATCCCTATTTTTTTATTTCTACCTTAGTTTTTACACAAGAAAGTTGTTGAGACTTTTTTTGGGGAATTTAGCTATTATTGTAAGGGTGAAGGCCTCTCTTCTTCGATTTTAGAGAAGAACTCCTTGAACCCTCTCTTTATTATTGAATCGTCTATGTATTATTCAGTCATGATTTGTGTGTTTCTTTGTGTGATGAACGAGTAGTCGATTTGCTTAGTCTAGGGTGTTAGGGTTTTGGATCTACGAGATGAACATAGATAAGTAATCTATCGATTGTCTTTATTCACTTTTGCTCTTAATGCTTACATTAGATTAATCGCCTAGTGTATGATCCTAGGTTAACCTATTCATCAAAAGTTTAATAGGTTGCTAGACATAACTTGAATAAGCTTTGCATCCCTAGCCAGCGAGAGTAGATGTTCGGGTGTATCGTGAACCTATTGGACTTGGCCTCTAATGCTCGTGGTCGGACTTCAGCCGAAACAAGAGTTTAGGACTGCTGAGACCGATCCACAAAGGGAGCAGCATCACGAGAGTGGGCTGTTCTATCTTGATTATTCCGAGTTCTAGAATAGTTTCAACTGAACATGAATAATTGTTTGGCTCAATAGTATCCAGCATCTGAATTACAGCACCCTAGGCTAGCATCCTTATAACCTGAATTCAAACCACCTTGCTTCTCTATTCCTTGCTCTCTGTGAATTTTCAGTTTAGAACACTCAATTGTTTTAGCTTGAAATTATACCCATAAAATTAAAATGTAAACTGGTATTCTGGAATTGAATATATATTACAAGAATCACTATTAACTTGACAGTAGCAATATCCAATTTTAGTGTATCAAGTTTTGGAGCCGTTGCGACGGGACCAGCTTTTACCTTTATGTTTTGGCGATATTTATAGTCTAAGACCTCTAACTTGCTTTACCTTTTTGCTTGCAGGTAATGTTCCAGGTGTATGTCCAGTAGAAAAACTTGAAGAAACACCTCAAATCCATTAATAATACTCAGCAACAAGGAGCTAGCAAGGTTAGAAAGATCCAACCAACAACAAACCAGGCCGACCAACGCCACAATGGGCGACTACGCCAGTCAGGATGATCTTGCGGCCGCAATGCAACAGATGCAACAACAGATGCTCCAGATGCAGCAAACCTTCCAAGCGCAACAGCTGGCTGCTCAACTAGCCGCAGAGCAGGCTGCTCCGAACGGAGAGGGAAACCTACCGCGTAACTTCCCTACTATGCGCTCTGCCATTTCTCCACCGCCATGTACCATGCAAGACTTTGAGGTCAAGCCTGCCATGATCAATCTGTTCCAGATAAAAATGTTGCATGGGTTACCAGCTGAGATACCAATGGAGCACATTGAAGCTTTCGAAGAAATTTGTGCCATGACTCGCTCCAATGGAGTGTCGCCTGATTTTGTCAAATGCATGTTGTTCCCGTTCTCTCTAGCAGACAAAGCTTCAAGATGGCTGAAGTCCTCTTCCTACTGGCTCTCTCACTAGGTGGGATCAAGTCAGAGCAGCCTTCTTGAGCCAATTCTACATAAAGGCAACAATAGCTGCTCTCAGAAAAAGGATCTCCTCTTTCAAGCAACATTCTAATGAAACATTTAATGAAGCATGTGAATTGTTCAATGACACCCTCAGGGAGTGCCCTCATCACGGATTTTATAATGATCACATTCTGGGAATCTTCTATGATGGTGTGGACATGGAGTTCTGCAATGCTCTAAACTCTGCTAGCAAGGGAGATTTCATGTCTCAAACTACTGAGGGAGCATTCGAGCTGATAGAGAACATGGCTGCTAGCTCAGCGAACAAGAACCTAGAGACTGATCGCTCCAAGATCGGTAGCATTGATACCCAATGGAAAGATGAGCTAACCGCTACTGTCGACATGTTACTCAAAAGTAAAGAAGGGCAAGTTTTGTTCATGGAGGAAGCTACACCCGAGGAAATAGCGCATGATCTAGCCGCAGACTGTGGAAAGAAAGGACAAGATCACCAAGAAGTCTTCTACATCAATGGTCAAGGGTATGTTCAGAACCGGAACTACTACCATAACCCTTACTACAGGAACAGCTCTAACTTGCTCTCTTACTGGAACAACACTGTAGAGAATCATGTGGATCAAGTGCAGAGTAACCAAGCACAAGGTGCTAATCAGCAGAGAGGTTTTCCCCAGAACTTCCAAGCCTTCATCTTCAGCCAAGCTCAGAACCGTTTCGAAAGCCATAACCAAAACTTGAGTCAGCAAAACCAACAGAGCAACCAGTAGACTGCTCCAGTTACCTCGAGTAGTTCGCAGGATGAGCTGAATGTTTTGGGGAATATGATGCACCAGCTGCTCCAGAGCCAACAAGTACAGGTTAAGGCATTAACTCAGGCGACCACAGATATTAACATCAGAATGGACAACATGTTCACCGAGCTGAACACTAAGTACGACAACGTGAGCAGCCACATGCGCCAGATCGACATTGCTCTCGCTCAAACAGCTGAGAGCGTCAAGAGGCAACAAGGAACACTAACTGTAAAGGCTGATAAGAATCCAAGGGATTGTAATGCAGTAGATTTTCCGAGTGGGAAGCAACTTAGTGACCCGGTATCTACGAGATTGACTGCGGCAGAAAAGGGAAAACCGAAAGAATCAGAGCAACCCGCAGAAGATGCTCCTAATGTGGAAGATGATGTAGAGCAATCTGTTGAAGCCGAATCAGCTGTTCCAAATTATGCTTGTGAGACAAACCCTACTCGAGTTTACACCTCTACGCTACAATATCTTGTTCCAGCGAAGAAATCTCGCAAGGATCGCGAGGAGATGAAATGCAAGAAGATGCTTGACGATTTGACTATCAAGATTCCTTTGATTGATGCAATCCAGATGATACCTTCTATGTGCAGTCTGATGAAGTGGCTCATATCAGGAAAAAAACACAGGAGATGGTGATGTGATGATGGTATGGTGTCCAAGGAGTGCAGTGTAGTTCTCCAGAATAGGGAGATAAAAAAAATTGGGTGATCCATGGAAGTTTGACCTTTCAGTTCAGACTGGGAAGACGCTTTTTGAGTAGTCTTTATGTGATATCGGCTCTAGTGCCAATTTGAGGCCCCACTTTGTTGCTAAACGCCTTGGTTTCACAAATTTCAAACCGACCATGATCTCCTTGGTTTTCACCGACAGATCAATGAAGTTGCCAGTGGGTGTTCTCGAAGACTTTCATGTTCAAATCGGCAACACCATTGTTCCAGACGATTATGTGGTGCTTGAACTTGATGAAGAACCAAAGGACCCACTCATGTTGGCTAGACCTTTCTTATGCATGACCGGAGCAATCATCGATGTCATGAATGGGATGATTGATCTCCAACTAGGAGATATCATTATGAAGTTTGAAATGGACAAGCTTCTCAAGAAACCTATGATTGATGGGTAAACCTTCACAGTACATGGAGACGATGATATTTTGGGACCTCGAGAAGGAATGATTGAGGAAATCCAATCCGATGATCCAATTGAGGTTGCTCTGACCCGGGTTGATGCTTAGCAGAATACCCAAAACATATATGCTGACGCATATGAGAAGATGTTGGACTCCAGCATGGAAAAATGGTTGCCTACCTAAATCTGGGGGAGAACGAGCAAGGTAGTCCTTGCAAGAGCGATGAATCCTATAAACAAGCTCAACGAACCATGGAGCGAGCTAAAGGCTCCGAAGGTGGAATTAAAATCCCTACCCACAGGGTTTAGGTATGCTTTCTTGGGTCCAAATTTCACATATCCAGTCATTGTTAACTCTGAGCTTAATAATATGGAGACTGCTCTGCTCTTGTGTGAACTTAGAAAATATTGTAAGGCATTAGGATATTCTTTAGATGACATTCTGGATTTTTCCCTGATCTGTGCATGCATAGAACACATCCAGAAGATGAATCGATGACTTTTGTAGAGCCTCGGAGGAGGTTAAACCCGAATCTAAAAGATGTTGTAAAGAAAGAGATAATGAAACTTCTGGAGGCTGGTGTGATCTACGCGATTTCTGATAGTAAATAGGTTATTCTTGTTCATGTAGTTCCTAAGAAAGGTGGAATCACGGTGATCACCAATGAGAAAAACGAATTGATACCTACTAGGACTGTAAATGCCACCGCATGTGCATTGACTTTCGTAAATTGAATGCAGCGACTCGCAAGGATCACTTTCCACTTCCGTTTATTGATCAAATGCTTGAGCGATTGGCTGACCATCCATACTACTGCTTTTTATATGGTTATTCAGGTTTCTTTCATATTCCCATCCATCCGTACGATCAGGAGAATGCGACGTTTACATGCCCGTATGGTACATTCGCCTACAGAAGGATGCCGTTCGGTTTCTGTAATGCTCGTGCAACATTCTAACGTTGCATGATGTCTATTTTTGCTGATTTAATTGAGGACATAATGGAAGTTTTTATGGATGATTTCAGTGTCTATGGGGATTCCTTCTCTTTTTCTTTGTCCAACTTGTGGAGGGTATTGAAGCGGTGTGAAGAGAAATACCTTGTGCTGAACTGGGAGAAGTGCCATTTTATGGTGCGAGATGGCATCGTGCTCTGCCACAAAATCTCAGAAAAAGGGATCGAGGTGAACAAAGAAAATATTGAAGTGATGATCAGCTTGCAACCGCCTACATCAGTCAAGGGAATCATAAGTTTCCTGGGACATGCAGGGTTCTATAGGCGATTCATCCAAGATTTTTAAAAAAATAGTGAGACCACTGACCAGGTTGCTCTTCAAGGAGACCAAGTTCGATTTTGACAGTGACTGCCTAGCTGCGTTTCACACGGTCAAGGGTGCTCTGGTCAGTGCTGCTATAGTGCAACCTCTAGACTGGGACCTCTCATTTGAGATCATGACAGGCGCCAGTGACTTTGCATTGGGAGCAGTGATAGGACATAGAAAGGATAAGAAGCTGCATGTGATCTACTATGCGAGCAGGAGCATGGATGAGGCGCAGTGTCGATATGCTACCACCGAGAAAGAGCTTTTGGAAATTTTCTTTGCCTTTGAGAAGTTCAAATGCTATTTGGTGGGTTCCAAGGTGATAGTGCACACAGATCACGCTGCTCTAAGGTACCTTTTAGCAAAGAAAGATGCAAAACCATGATTGTTGAGGCGGATTCTTCTACTCCAGAATTTTATCTTGAAATTAAGGATAAGAAAGGAATTGAAAACGGAGTAGCAGAACATTTGTCCAGAATGAAAATTGACGAAGAAACGGTTTTAGATGACATTTTACCAGCACATCAGGTCTATGCGATCAATCTGTACAGAAAAGGGGAACCCTTGCTCCGTGAAAACTGCTCCAGCGAGCAAGAACACTTCGTCGATTTAATAAAGAAAATGTATCCCAATTTTTCATGGTTTGGTGAGATTGCCAACTATTTAGTAGCTGAGAAAGAAACTGTGGAGATTACTGGTAATGAGAAAAGGAAATTTTTGGACAGAAGCACGAAACTATTTTTGGGATGAACCGTATTAGTATCGGCATTGCAAAGATGGGACCTTTAGAAAATGTGTGACTGAAGGGGAGATTCAAAAAATTATTTATCATTGCCACGGATCCTCGTATGCTAGACACTTTGCCATTTTCAAAAGTGTGTCCAAGATACTCCAAGCTGGTTTTTTGGTGGCCAACCATGTTCCGCGACGTTCATGCCTTTATCTCTAAGTGAAACTCATGCCAAAGACAGGGTAACATTAGCCGAAGGAACAAGATTCCTCAGAACTTCATCCTAGAAATCGAGGTGTTCGATTGTTGGAGAATTGATTTCATGGGACCTTTTCCTCCATCATTCAAGAATGAGTACATCTTAGTTGCAGTGGATTACGTTCTAAATGGGTTGAAGCATTGGCAAGCCCGACCAATGATGCTAGAGTAGTGGTGACGATGTTCAAGTCCATCATTTTTCGAGCTTTGGGATTCCAAGAGTAATCATAAGTGATGGGGGAAGCCACTTCATAAACAATGTTTTTTAAGGGTTCTTGAAGAATAATGGGTTCAAAACACAAGGTCAGGTTGAAGTATTGAACAGGGAGATCAAGAGCATCTTGCAAAAGACAGTGAACAGTACGTGTAAGGACTGGTCGATCAAGCTGGATGATGCTCTCTGGGCTTACAGAACAGCCTACAAGACACTGCTCGGAACTACTCCCTACAACCTGGTGTATAGTAAAGCATGCCAACTCCCTGTAGTGGTCGAGTATAAGGCTGCATGGGCTGTCAAGCTTCTCAACTTCGACATCAAATCAGCAGAAAAGCGCTCCATTCAACTCCATGAGTTAGAAAAGATAAGGCATTTGGCATATGAGAGCTCCAAAATCTACAAGGAGAGAACCAAGGCGTATCATGACAAGATAATCATTGGTAGGAATTTTCAACCAAATGATCAGGTCCTTCTCTTTAACTCCAGGTTGAAACTCTTCCCTGGAAAGTTGAGATCAAGGTGGTTTAGACCTTACACCATCAAGGAAGTTCGACCAAATGGAGCGGTTGTGTTGCTGAACACGAAGGGCGAGATTTTGTTGAGAATGGTCAGCGTCTGAAGCCATATCTTGCTGACACAACCATCGCTGAAGGTGAAGAAATTCCCTTAGGCGATCCATCCTCAGCGTAATCGGCTATCCAAGTCAAGCTAGTGACGTAAACCAAGCACTCGGAGGGAGGCAACCCACCGGTAAGTGTATATATCTTTTAGGATATTTCTTTTGGTTTAATTATGTTTTCGTTTCCTCTAGTTTCACGTTTTATTTCGGAACAGAGCACCCCCAGTGGAGCAACCTTGCCTTGCTCTGGGGAGGTGCTCCGCGCCAGGTAAGTTAAAAAAAAAATTAGGGCAGTTACTATTTAACCCCCCCCCCCCCTACCCTCTCTCCCTTTGTCTCCCTGAATCCCTAGTTTCGCGATTTCCCCAAGGTTTTCACCCATAATCTCTAAACTTTTTCATCTCTCAACAGTTTTAAGCGATTCTTGAGCCTAAACTGGATAACGTTTTGCGATCTAACAGCCTCTTAATTTGTTTCAACAGATCGACCAAGGTAACATCTTAAATCGCCATACTCCTCCATGGTTTAAGGGCCGATTACTCTCCTACTTTTTTTCTTGAATAGATCCTAGGAATCGACCACCCTATTTTCTGTTAGGATTAAAAAGGAAGTTAAAAGTGCAAAAAAAAAAGATTGCGTGAACTATAGCTTAAACCATTCAATTACCGTGATTGTGACATGCGATTGGGTTTTAGTTTTAGGAGGGTTATAAATTGCCTTGAGAGTTGATAGGGGTGACATACAATTGTGTTTGAAAATTGGAGATAGTTGCATCATTTGCAAACAACCCCTTGCGCGGAACTGACTATTCTTTTTGAGATGTTTTGTAGATGCCTCCAAGAACCAAGAAAGCCGTTATTTCACCCACCTGCGCCTCAAGCTCCCAGCAACATAAGTTCGTTCCTCTCCCCGCCACCTATCTCTGGCCACGCAAAGAAGGAGAGTGCATCGATTGCAATGATCCCAACATCCCACCGCTCTCACAAGATAGATGGGATAGGTCAGACTCGCGCCAATATAACGCGTTCCTCGATGTGGCTCTAGACCCGATGCATTTCGTCCATGTGGGATCAATGTTCGCCCTTTGCATTCACAAAGACGTCCACGTTGTCCTTCACGCCATCGGCATTGACAAGTTGTGCTATGAGACTCAGTTCTTGTTCCCAGACTTGGCTCATCAATGCCTTGATACGACCCAGATCTTCTATGAGGACTCATACCATCCTACTTTTAAGACGGCCTCGTTCTCTTTCTTTGCCAACGGGCTCAAGCATTTCGTTTCCATGGACAAGTTCACCGAGGTCCTCAATTTGGAGAACGAGCCGATGGGTCTCACGTTCTCCAAGAAGTTCCCACCTACACAAGCCTTTTGGAACTCATGGCGGATGGAGAATTCAAGTCCTGCTCAGCAAACCAATCGCTGATAAGGAACCCCACCCTTTGGATAGTCGCCAAGGTGATAAGCAACATACTTTTCACAAAGGAGACCACGACAAAGGTATCAAATGGTGAGCTGCAGTTTCTCTAATGGGGGATTGAGGATGAGATCAGAGAATCATGTGCAAGGATCCCTTCTTCTCAGGTGAAGACGAACCGGGGATTTGTTCTGGCCCAAACGTTAGTTGAAAAGAAGGCAAGTGTGCTCCATAAAAAGGAACAAAGAGCACAGAGCGGTGTGGCAACCTGCTCACTCTGCTGTTCAGGCACTGCGAGGTTGATCTCTCCCCCTACACGTTCAATGTGAATCAGCATACATCAACATCCCTTATCTCATCCACTGCCAGATCTTAAGGGATGAGGGCACTTACACTTTCGTAGACAGGGAAGGGAGCATCCTTTTCTGAAAATTTCCGCAACCTTCCGTCACCAACATCCAAGACTTCAACAACATCAGGTTTCTCCCTGGTCCTCAGTTCCTCTGTGTAGACCCGCGAGCACCTCCACCGGTGCAGCCTGATGCAAACATGAACAATGTGGAGGACTTGACTCTGTATGGTGAGTACGACCTAGGCCCAATCAGTAATGCCCCATGATGCAACATACAGGTGTTGGATGCTAGATGCACAGCAAAAGAACAATAGCGTCATGAAGAGGATCCTCTGCGTGATTACAAGTGGCTGTCTCCAGACTCCACATAAGGGAGCAGGTAGAGGGGAGCAAATTTGGCAAGAGCATAAAGACTGGCCAGGGACATCTACTGCGCGTGAGCGGTTGGCAAAAACATGCGCTAGCTGGTCAGTCTGACAGCGAGGAAACAAAATGAGTGCCAACCGCCTCTCTATCACCATTGTACCATCCATTGCTGCTTTGTACTATTTGGCTGACTTTGGACTTATTCTCACACCAGAGACGGTGTGAAGTAGGTCTGGGGGAGGCACTTGTGTGCTATTGAACTCTCTTTTTTTAACTCTGCTTTTATCGAGTCATTTTTAGGATCGAGTCAGTCAAACTTTTGTGGGAATCAGGACCCTATTTTTTGATGCTATTTAACCACCTTGTGCTTTAAAGTTATCTTATTCAGTGACTATCATCAGCAAACAAGGAGCACCTAACCGACCTGGAACACCCTGACTTTGGACCCCACTCTCTCTCCAGAAAATTTCGGCTTATCAAGGTTACACTGGATATACATGCACTCCATTTAACTTGAACATAATCTTGACTGCAATTCTTCTTGTTGTGGACATTAGATCAGGGAAACGATACCACACTTAAGAATCCTTATTCTTTCAATCCATCTTTTTGATCCTGAGTGGCTGGCTCAGTTTTAGTCAGTACCCATCTTAACCCCTTGAACCATTGTTCCACCCTCATGCATTCTGTTTTTAGGTGTCATATGGGTAGATATGTGTAAAAGGGCTAGAGAGTAAAGGATCAACACAAACCCTCAGTCGTTTTGATTACAGCAGAAGTTGCAGAGCAAGGGTGAGAGTGCTCCAAAAGAGAGAGAGAGCAACCGATAGGGTGGTCCAAACAGAAGAACAGAGAAGTAAAAGAAAGGTTGAAATAAAAACCTCTTGTGGCACATCTTATGTAACTACCTCCGTCTTGTCATCATCATCTATTCTATGATTTGAGTTTTTTTTTAAAGGTAGTTTCAATTTTAATTTGCATGGTCCAAAGATAATGAGAGGGCGGAGAAATAGAAAAAGAAAAATAGTGTCTCTGGTTGGTTAAACCAATGGGTGTCAAATCAGGAGTATACAAATCGAACAAGGGTGATCTGAGAATTGGAGCGACCGCTCTAAGAGAAGCAGGAAACGAGAGTGACTGCTCTGAGGAAGAAAACGAGTGGGGACCTGTGGAGATCAATGGATCCATCCTCTCTTGCAATTTTGCGCAATATCATGCATCCTCTAAGGGAAATGGTAACCCCTAAAAACATTTAGCTCCACAAACAAATAGCCTTTTTACACCTAGCGCCGTCTACCCTGCTAATGCCTATTATAAGAAGCTCACGCCCATATTAATTGAATGTAAGGATTTTTTTGGCTAGAAGGTGTGATTTTTGCAGGTCTGAGATCATAAGTATGGAGCTGATTTGAAAAGCAGTCAGTGGGGTTTCGGTTAGGATAAGCTTCACCAGCTTCTTTGCATGTAGGGTTCAGAGATTCGTTGTTAAAGTATGGTTGCTGAGAGTAGGAGAGTTCCCACACTTTCAAACATTTCACCTTGTCCTTGGTTCTTGACATTGTTTGAGGACAAAAAAGGATCTAAATCTGGGGGAATTGATATGTTGTGTTTTTGACACCTTGTATATGTGCTTTCTAGATAGTTTTCAATTATTTCTTGAGTTTTCTCAGTTTTTTAGTCATTTCAGGTCTGGAATATGGCATATTGCTAAAGAGGAGACACATGAAGAAAAGAATGAAATTTGGAAGTTTTTTGCCGCGGAGCACCCAAACAAAGCAACCACCTGCTTGCTCCCAAAAAATATGGAGACTTCTGAGATATTTCGGGATTTTCCCTAGATACTCTATTTTTTCTCACCCTAACAGTCGCCGCCTCCCTTATAAAAAGCATGTCATCCCTATTTTCGATTTTTACCTTAGATTATACAAAAGAAACTCGTTGAGACTTGTTTTTGGGCAATTTAGCTGTTCTTGTAAGGGCGAAGGCTTCTCTTCTTTGATTTTAGAGAAGAACTCCCTGGACCCTCTCTTTATTATTGAATTGTCTATGTATTATTCAGTCGTGATTTGCGTGTTTCTTTGTGTGATGAATGAGTAGTCGATTTGCTTAGTCTAGGGTGTTAGGGTGTTGGATCTACGAGCTGAACAGAGATAAGTAATCTATCGATTGCCTTTATTCACTTTTGATCTTAATGCTTACATTAGATTGATCGCCTAGTGTATGATCCTCGGTTAACATATTCATCGAAAGTTAAACAGGTTGTTAGACATAACTTGAATAAGCTTTGCATCCTATCAAGCGAGAGTAGATGTTCGGGTGTATCGTGAACCTATCGGACTTGACCTATAATGCTTGTGGTCGTGCTTCAGCCCAAATGAGAGCTTAGGATTGCTGAGACCGATCCACAAAGGCAGCACCACCATGAGAGTGGGCTGTTCTATCATGAGTATTCTGAGTTCTAGACTAGTTTCCAACTGAACTTGAATAATTGTTTAGATCAATTGTATCCAGCATCTGAATTAAAACACCCTAGACTATCATCCTTATAACCTGAATACAAACCACCTTGCTCTTTGTTCCTTGCTCTCTGTGAATTTTCAGTTTAGAACACTCGATTGTTTTAGCTTAAAATTGAACCAATAAATGTAAAGTGTAAATTGGTCCTCTGGAACTGAATCATAAATATCACAACAATCATTGTTAACTTGACAGTAGAAAGATCCATTTTTAGTGTATCACATGATACAAAAAATATCTGAACCCGAACGGGTAACCCGAACGGGTAACCCGAAGTATCCAAAAATAATAGTTTATATAAATATTTTAAATATATAAAATTATTTCAAATATTTACTTTAATGATTATATTGATATGGTATATATAACAAAACATTAAAACATAAATAAATATCTTAAATATCTAGTTAGTTAGAAATAAGTACTTTATAATGTGCTCGTTAAAATAACAATTGTATGTAAGGTTATGCATATTGTTTATAAATGATGTTTGTTTTAATGAATTTTAACATTTTGTTTTATTTTTATCAATTATATATATAAGATTAATTTCAATTCAATTTAAGTTTTTTTCTTTATGTTTTGTTTAAATTTTTGTTTTTTACTTTGGATATATCCAAACCGAACAGATATAACCCGAGTTTGAAGGATATATGGTTACTTTATGGGTTTATGCTGCATTACAATTTTGAACAGAACCCGATCCGTACTACTAAATATTAGAATTGGACCCATGAGTGTAAACCCTAAAACCCGAAAATCTGAAATACCCAATCTTAACCCAAACGGATACATGAATGCCCATGCCTACCTGTGGCGAGCTTGGAGCCTATCTTGAGGCTTCAGGTCGAATCTCCTTCAATTAGTAGCACGTCGTCCATTTTTTTGACCTCCGACTCTTTTGTATGCGGGACCAGAGGTTTGCTCTGTAATTGCTATAAGACCTCCATGTTTACCTTCAGGGTAGTCTGGTAGCAGGATCAAGAGTTTTCCTGATCTCCTTGGATCTCTTTTATGCCCAGGGGGTTGCAAACTTGATCTTCTCATGGATAGTCGAGGGGGGTCGTGGATCCAATGTCTTCTGAGTATCATGTTGTAATATTACTTTCACTCGACGACCAGGAACTTGGTTGCCATATTGATTGTTTCAGCATACATAGGGAAGATGACTTCTCTGGCGGTTTGCTTGATTTCCCCGCTGATTCCTATGAGCGGGGTGACCTTTCATGTCAGTGCGTTTTCTTTCAGCCCCAGATCCTAATAGGCATCTTGGATGAGGATGTTGCTAGATCTCCCTTTCGTTTTACCAGGCAGTTCGCTATGGTGAGCGATATGACCAGGGCGTAATGGTGCAAGGGGGGGGGGGGGGGGGCAGAACGTTCTCACGTTCTTTGGCCGTGAAACTGATTTCATCCGTTCCTAGGTGTAGGCGCTGAGGTCTTCCGGTTTCTTGACCATAGTTGGTGTTCTCGTGCTTTTCTTTGCGGCCGAGTGGCTTATGTTGCTTAATTCCAAGCCACCATATATAACGTGAATGACTTTATCCTCCCGAGGTGGTGACACAGGGAAAGGTCCAGTGGACTGATTAGTCCCTTCCTTGTCGAGAAGGCTCCTAGATTTATCAAAGAAGAACTCCCAGAGGTGTCCTTCCTTTAGCAGTTCATTGACCTCCATCTTCAGCAAGACGCAATCTTCTGTTTTATGACCTGGTTATTGTGGAAGTCGCATCATCGGTTTAGGTTCCTGAAGGAGTCTAGCGCTCATTTACTTAGGCCACTTGACCTGTTGGCCCATCTGCCTCAGAACGTTGACCAATTCTAGTTTAGAGATAGATAGGTGGGATATATCTGGCCATGTGGACACTTTCATCCCTTTAGCTTTCTCCAAGGGTCGTTTATGGTACCTGCCTTGGTTCCTATTTCCTGTCTCTTTCCACAACTTTTGATGGGATTTCTCGTCTTTGTCGTTTTTATCATGTTTGGTCATCTTCTGATCTTGTTTTTGTTGTACCTTAGATTGACTCGCGACATCTTGCTCACACTTCAAATGCGTCAAGGCTTGGGACAATACGTCTTCCATAGTTTTGCATTGATATTTGGTTAACTCCTTGTAGATGTCTCCGTCAGGGAATAGGCCTCTCTTGAAGGCCGAGATTGCAGTCGAGACGTTTCATCCTGGGATAGCCACCTTCTCTTGGTTAAATCACACTATATAGTTATGGAAAGGCTTGGCTCGGTGCTGGAGGACCTCATAGAGGTCGTCAGATGTCTTCTCGAGACCCGTGTTACTCGTGAACTGCTCTACGAACTTGCCGGCAAGGGTCGCAGAGGAGCGTATGGACCCATTGGGTAGGTTGATATACCATTGCAGGGCAGGCCTCGTCAGGGTTGAACCAAACCCCTTTCACATGGTCGCTTCTCTCAGCTCCTTCTAGATTGGTACAGTGAACATCTGTTGCTTATATTTGGCGACATGGTTATCTGGATCGCTAGTGCCATCATACATCTTTACGTCAGGAGAGGAGAACTTTCTCGGCATCTCTATTCACACGATATCATCTGCGAAGGGGGTGACAGCGTAAGAGTTGAGATCACTTCTCCCGATCAAAGGAGCTACTCCCGGGAGCCTCTCAACCATAGATTGGATGGAGTCGAATCATTTGGAGAACACCCTCTCGAGTTAGGCGGTTACAGTTGACCTTTTTGCCGACTCCTTCTGGTGTCTCTTCGTCCTTTGAGTCGCTTTCTTCCACGGCGTGTACTCGGGTTCTCCTGGCGACATTATCCCTGGTGTGGTATCTCCATTAAGTGGTGGAGGCCATCGATTGTGGTTGCCTTCGGCAGCAGGTGTCTCTAGAGGCGTTGCTTGTTGCTCGTTGTAATGAGAGTTTGATATTCGTCTCGGAGGACAAAATTTTCTGCTTCGAGTTGAGAGATCTTCTCTGCACTGTGCTCTAACTGCTTGGAGTGCTCGACTAGCTTCTCCTTCAAGTTCTAAGCTTCTTAGGAGAACTCGGGATTCTATGTTGCCGCTTCTCGAGATTTGTGCAGCTCGGTTACTTGGCTCTGTTAATCTCTTAGTCTCAGAATGTCGATCCCTTTTTCTAGGGTTTAGGCACCCCTTATATAGTCGAGTAGACATCGTAGTTAGGTTAACCTCTTCCATATTCGGAAACATGGAAGGATCCCTTTAAGTAGAATATTCAATTTTACCCTGAGGCAGGGTTAGAAGCATGGATTTAAATTCGGAGCTTCTTCTAGCAGGAACCTTGAGGCGTGCGTCTTCCCCGAGGCTTGGAGAAATTTCATACCGAATATTTTCCCCAACATCTTTTACCATTTAAAATCATACTTTTCTGTCTTTTTTCAAATCAAATCTTTTGATAATTACATATTAGGTTAGAAAATATATGCTATTGAATAACAATGAAAAATATGTGGGCTTAGTTTTAGGATTTTAGTATATTGATATTACTAGTACTTGGGTGTGGACCTCCGCGAAATCGCGGGGGCAAATTAATATTAAGTTTTCAATATTAAGTTTAAAAGATTACATATTAAATGTTTTAAGATGAAAATATATAATTACTTTTAAAATATAAATAACTCATATAGTTAAAATAAAAATATTAAAGATATAACTTTACTATAAATAAAGGATATTGAAAACACTAATGCCAAAGTGATGCAACGTTTAAGAATTATTAGGTTTACTAATCAATATTAATTTTTTCAATATTATTTTTAAAAATTATTATATACTAAATGTTTAAAATAAAAAGAGTTTATTTGTTAATCTATACAATTTTTTTATCATGAAATTGTTCAGTGAAAAGGTACAATGATTAATTTTCTTAAAAACACAACTCTTTGATGAATGAACATGTTTTCTATTTAATTTTTTTTTGATATTTAAAAGATTTCATTATGAAAAAGGGTTAGCTTCTTGAAATATACAACTTTCGATTATAAAAATATTCAATGAAAAAGTATAATGAAAAAATGAAACTCTTTAAAGAATGAACGTGTTTCTTTTTTAAGTAAAACTATGATGTTATACTGGATTTCTTAAATGAAAATGTAACCGTTAGATTAGCAATTAGGAACAAACTCAATTGTTGGATGTTACTTTTTTTCCTATAATATATTGATGATATCAGCGGTCAAAGAAAATATACACTTAAAATTATAAGATATAAACACGTCATTTTCTAAAACAGTTAAATGATGTTAGTTATAATGAAAGAATATCTTGTCTATCAAATTACAAAACTTTGATAAACTGAAATATCATTTTGATTTTTCCAATAAAAATAATGATGTCAGTGGAAATAAAAATAAGTTTGCTATTAAATTATTGTTTAGTTGGGTTGTGACCCGAAGATGTGTGAATTACAAAACTTGGATAATGATTAAAACTGAACACGATATCACTTCCCTTTAAGAGTATTTCAACCTTATTCCAAGCTTTGGATCATACGAAATCCCTTTTTATGATAAGATAATCAAAGTCTCACACTTGTTCTAGACTAAGATACAAGAGAAAAAAAAGAAGCTTTAGTGTTTATATTTGTTTCTTAAAAGATATTAAATGATCTTTGAACAATGAATCTTTCTCTCGATCTCTAACTAACTATTGGTTTCTGTTTTTTATCCATTTGCCAATTTTTAAAACTCCTTAAATAGAGAGCTAAGAGTGACAACCAATAGTTGAAATGGTTAGAAAAGAGTTCTAATGGTTAACACTAATAGTTGCAAAAATTAGTCAAGAGTTTCAATTGTTAAAATCAATAGTTGCAAGGGTTAGCAAGAGTTGCAATCATTCCCACATTTACATCGGCACGATTTTAGTGATGACACATTCGCATCTCTTCGGTCACGACATGTCTTCACCCCTTTGACATAATATGTTCACACCTCTTTGATAATGACACATTCACACCTCTTTGTTCACGTCACGTTCGCACATCTTAGGTCACGACATGTTCGCACCTCTTCGGCCACGACACGCTGAAACCTCTTTGGCCAAGACACGCTCAGACCCCGTCGGTCATGACACATTCGCACATCTTCGGTCACGAAACGTTCGCATCCCATTGGTAACAATCCATTCACACCTCTTCGATCACGATACGTTTGCACTCCTTCAATCGTGAACCGTTCGCATATCTTTGTCACAACACCTTCGTACCTTTTGGGTCATGACATGTTCGTATCTCATTCATGATACGTCATTCATCAACTAAAAGAAGCATGTGAAAGGGTGTGTTGTTTAAAAATTAAAAATGCTTGTGAAAAAATATATCGTTCAACAATTAAAAGGGATATGTGAAAGAAAATGTCGTTTAAAAACATTATGAAAAATATGTTTGTGATTTAAATGGGGATGTGTTCTTTGAAAATAAGACTATTCAATAAAATGATACTTTAGTTATCCTAAATGAGATGTGTCCTTTGAAAACGAAAATATTCACGGAAGGGTTGCCAAACTATTTTTTAATGACGTAAGGAAATTAATTGTAGATCCGTCAGATCATAAAAACAAATAAACTTGATCATTGGATAAAAAAAATTCCTATAAATTTATGAAAAGCTATGTTTGTTATTCTAAAAGAGAAGTACTTTTTACATAGGAGACTATTTAAAGAAGAATTGTTGCATTACGTAATTACCCTACATATCATCCAACAACTATTAAATAATGGAAACACAAAATACAAACATACACACATATATATATATATATATATATAAATAATAGGAGGTTTCGTTTTATCATGGAAGTTTACAGGAGAGAGAGAGTACTTAGTTGGTTGTTATTTTTTTTTCACCTATTGACAAATGACATATCTTCGTGAATAAGTTTATAATTAATAGTTATTTACGTTTTTTTTTAAAAAAACAATATGTTTATGGTTTTAAAAAGGAATGTGTCTTTTGATGTTTGAGAACAAAGAAGAAATGGTTTTGTCTTTTGCTGTTTTTTTAGAAAAAGAGTTGTGTCATTTAGTGTACATAAATTTGTTAAAGGAATGAGTTGTGTTTTTTGTTGTTTTAAAAAAATTGTGTCTGTTGGTGTTTAAGAAAAATGTTACAGACACACCTTTCAAGACAGCAAAAGGTATCTTTTGACGTTTCTAAATTTGTTAAGAAATTTTATTTTAAAAGTGTGTGTTTTTTGGTGTTTGAGAAAAATGTTAAAACACACATTTTAGATTAGCAATTAATGATATCATACATTAAACGAAACTAAAATTTGACCATTAGATTGCATAAAGAAGTAATTTCTAACTGTTGAATTGAAATTTTTTTCCTAATAAAAAAGATTACGTTAGTGAACAACAAAAAATAAGTTTGCTATTATATATAGATGTTCAATTTAAAATTTACAAAACCTCATTGGTTTCTCGGTTCAGTTTAGAATTGAACCAAACCAAACCGTTCGGATAACATCTTCAACCGAAAAATTTGATAATGGACTATGGTTCGGTTTGAATTAGTTTGGGTTTAGTTTTTTCGATTTGAATCGGTTCAGTTTGTTTTTTTTTTGCAACAAGCAGGGCATACATTTCCACTGAAGTGCGAGAGTTTATCATTAGAGAGAGGAAACCCTAAATCCACCAAAACGTCGGCAAACTGAACAAACATTGTTTGACCGTCGTTTAGTCCAAAGTTTTCACTGACGAATAGAATTGTAATTTCCTTTTCGTTTAGGCTTCAATCTTTCTCAGGTAATTTTTTCTTCTTCCAATGTTATAAATTGGCTTCAATTTTGCTCCAATTGCATCGTTTTGTCATTGTTTTTGCTCCAATTCCATTTGCGAGTCAAGTTTCTTACATTCGTTACACAATCTCATTCGTAGTCAGCCCGGGTGATATATTCGTCGACTTAAGCTCCTTAGATCGATAATGCCGCCGAGGCGAAAAGCAAAGAAGGGTGTCAAACGCACTGAAGAAGAAGAGAATAAGATGAAGAAGAATGAGGACTTAATGGACGAAGAAGGTATCATCATCTTACAAATTGATTTCATTGACTGTCAAATTCGAGCTTAGGATTATTATGTGATATTTTTGTGTAGCTGAAAGACAAGTTGCTGCGATTAGGGGGATTCGTGATGTGGAGATTGAACACACTTTAACTGCACTTAGCTTGCTCGGCTCCTATTTTACCGAGGAACAGCTTCAGAGTCCTGTCTTGGACTTCTTTAAAGAGAATCTTCCTGATTTATCTATAGCCAGAAACCAAGAAAGTGGGGAGATTGAGTTAAAGTGGAATGATTCAGATGCTGTTGACGTGAATGATTCTATCTTGAAGCGCTTGTCCATGGGTTTTCCTGATTTATACAACACTAGGCCGTCTCTTGGTGGCTACCATAACGGTATGATTATGTTCATTGATGGATTTTTGTGTATTTAACTTTTGACTTTTTCTTTGGTTTGGTAGTAGTTGGAGGAAGCATGTTAGGAACTGGTGACACACACCTCGAGTATCTTGTAAGTTTAATCTTTCATATGCTTTTCTGCCTCGTAGAACTAAGGATTTTAGCACAGTTTTGAAAGTGTGGGTTCAACTTTGGTAGAAAAACTCTACTGGATTTGCCATTTGCAGGCTTTACTTGGTTTAAAAATTGTTATGTTACACTAAATTGTAATATGGGTTTTGTTTTCAACCTTGTATTTTCTTCTGCCATCCAAAATTATGCAAAGTAACTTCCAGAGAGTCCATAGAAAACTATAGTTTGCTAATTTGTCCCCTTGTTGTTTGTTCTTTCAGGGGACATCTGCGAATCAAATGCTTGCAAGCCATGATGCTCTTCGGACTCCCCTGGTAAGTATTTTGAAAAGGTTCTCTAGTATTCACCTCTAGTCTAGCTTCTTTGGATTTTTTTCCTTGGGTTCTTTGTTTGTGCTTCTGATCCAGAGAGAAAGGAACCAGTTTATGGTTTCGAAACTTACCATTCATATTCTCTGTTCTAGAATGAGTAACGTTTGTTTCAGTGATTTGGATTTTCCGCAGACAAGCAGAGACTTTAGAATGATAGTTGTTAAATTATTTTGCAGGTAAATGGGCAGAGGCTCTCTTTTGGAATGACACCAAAGACTCGGAGGCAACCAAAACCTGGAGAGATGATGCTTTCTGTACATGGCTCTCCTTTGGGTGCATATAAAGAAGATGACAACATGGGAGCTATTAATGGTATGCTACTAGATAACACTCCGTTCCCAATTCTTGCTTCAAAATATTTGTTCTTATGTGGAATTATCTGATTCTGCAGAAGAAAACAGTTGAAGATAGCTTCAAAAGGTTCTGAAACTTGCTGATTCTCATTTAGTCTAAGCTAATGTTTGCTGTGCATGTCTATTCAGATTCCATAAAAGATATTTGTTTTGTTAGTATTTTGTTTTGTTAGTATATATATATATGAAACTTTTGCCTTGTAATTTACCAAATTGTGTACAAGACCATATGTTTTTTTTTCGCTTTTATCTAACTATTTTATATCTGATCTGTAGGAAAAAAGCCAGCTAATAGAAGTAAGGCATAACACACAATATCTCAATGAATTTTCCCTCAATATACGTATAAGTCCTCAATTCAAGATATCTTGGTGAGAAATAAGCTCAATCTCTCCAAATGACTATTACCCTTTTTCACTTTGGCTCCTTTTATATAGTTGAGCCCCAAGTACAATATAACAACCTCTAAAGATTTTGTAACAAACTCTCAATCTTCAAGTGACATCGCATCTTTTCTTGGCGTCAAAGTCTTCTTCTCTATATTTCCTTCCTTTCTCTTCTTCACATAAACTCTATGGGGCATATCAATATCCCTGTTCATGAGACTCAGCTTGTCCTCAAATGAGAAACTTGGAAATTGATGCTCCCACCGTATGCCAAGATGTCTCCTGCTGAAGAAGATGTTTCCACTTGAGCAAAACTTCCAACTGCCCATTCTAATCATGACGTGTCTCCATAATCTCTTCCGGTTATATCATCACTTCATCATCCATATTCAATGTAGGAGGTAACATAGATATTACTGCTGCATCACCAGTTTTAATTGAGAGACATGGAAAACTGGATGCACTCGAGATGAGTCAGGTAACTGCAGTCTATACACCACTTTACCCACTCTCTGCATCACTTCATACGGTCCATAATACCTCGCTGCCATCTTCTGAACCAACCTCCTACTGACAGCCTGTTGGCGGTAAGGCCTTAACTTCAAATAAACTTTTGCACCAACTTCAAACTCCATTTCTCTTCTATGTTTAGCTGATTCGTTCTTCATCCTTTCTTGAGCTCTCAACAAGTTCTCTTTAATAGACAACAAGAACATGTCTCTTTCCAAAACATAGCATCCACCTCAAAGCTCTGCGTTAGATCCCGACTCATAGGCAAACAACGAAGGAGGATCTCTGCCATAAACCAACTTGAAAGGTGTGCTCTTCAATGATGTATGATAGGCTGTATTATACCACAATTACGCCCAAGAGACAAACTTTGACCAAGTTCTCGGGTGAGTAGAGGCAAAATAACCCAAATAGATCTCCAAGCATCTGTTTAACACTCAGATTGCCCATCTGATTGAGGATGGAAGGCAGTGCTAAAACGCAATCGAGTCCCTGATAACCGAAAACACTCTTTCCAAAATGTGCTCAAGACAATCTTATCTCTATCCGAGATAATCGATGTCAGATAACCATGTAACCTCACAACCTCCTTCACAAACGTTTGAGCCACGTCAACAGCTGTAAATAGATGTTTAAGTGTAAGAAAATGGCCATCCTTACTTAAGCGATCCACTACAACCAAAATTACATTCACTACTTGAGATGTTGGCAACCCTTCAATAAAATCCATCGCAATATCCTCCCATATTCTAACCGGCAACTCAATCGGTTGTAGCAAGCCAGCTGGAGAGAGTGTCAAATATTTTTTTGTTGACACACTCCATAAGATGCTACATAGTCCTGGATTCTTCCTCTCATCTTTGACCATTAGAATGTTGCCTTCGCTCGTTGCAGTGTCCTCAAGACCCCCGCATGACCTCCCAAAACGCTATCATGGCATTCATGTAAAATCAATGGTATCTGACTTGATTTCGCATGTATCACCAACCTCTGCTTATACATCATTCTACCATCAACTAGTGTAAATCCATTACAAACTTCATCTCTTGTTTTTATCTTAGCAATAACCTCATGATACTCTGCATCTTCCTCAATTTCTTTATACAAATCTTGTAACTGTAAGTATGAAGGTACTGATACATCAAATAACTCTTTGCAACCCACCTTTAATTCTGAGTAGTCAATTCGAGAGCGGCTATCATCCAATTTGTTCTCACTGCTAACTTTGTACTCTATATCGAATTCATACCCCAATACTCGTGTCAGCCATCTCTGATAATCAAGAGTAATTTCCTTCTGCTCCAACAAGTATTTCAAACTTTGTTGATCTGTTCTGACCACAAATCTTCTTCCTAATAAGTAATGTCTCCATTTTTGAATGAACATTACTATCGCTATCAAATCCCTCTCGTAGATAGGTTTTTGTTGCTCCTTATGAGTAAGTCCACTACTAAAGGATGCAATAGGATGCAGATCTTGCATTAAAAATGCTCCCAACCCGAAACCAGAGGCATCAGATTCAACCACAAACAGCTTGTTAAAATCCGGCAAAGCTAGGACTGGAGCAGAAACCGTTGCATGTTTCATTTTGTCAAATGCGTTTTGAGCTACATCAGTCCATTCAAATTGATCGTTTTTCAGTAGCTCAATCAATGGCTTAGCTATCCCTCTATATCCTTGCAAAAATTTCTTTTAATAACCAATCAACCCGAGAAATCCTCTCAAATCTTTCACTATCTTTGGTCTAGGCCACTTCTCAACAGCCTCAATTTTTGCACATCCGTAGAAACACCATAACTTGTGATGAGATGGCCCAGATATTCCACTTTTTCTTGTGCAAAAGCACACTTCTTCTTATTGGCAAAAATTCGTTGCTCCACAAATACATCCAAGACTAATCCAAGATGTCGTAAGTGCTATATATGAGAACATTATCAAAAAAAGAGTAGAACAAACTTTCTCAAACTTTTTTTGAAAGACCTCATTCATTAAGGACTGAAATGTTGATGGGGCATTTTTCAGTCCAAAGGGCATCACCAGAAAATTAAAGTGACTGTCATGAATCCTGAAAGCTGTCTTCTCGATGTCCTTCTCCATCATCTGAATCTGGTGATAGCCAGCCATGAGATCCAACTTAGAAAATATCTTAACACCATGAAACTCGTCCAGAAATTGATATATCATCAGAATAGGATATTTATCTTGTATTGTTGCTCTGTTCAATACTCGATAATCCACACAAAATCGATGAGAATTATGTTTCTTCTTTACTAGTAAAACAGTACTAGAATAAGGGCTTTGACTTGGCCGAATCACCCATTCTTCTAACATCTTCTGAAACAACTTCTTCATTGTCTCTTTGTGTGCGTGTGGATACCTATAAGATCGCCATACGGGCTAGTTGGTTGGCACGACACGACCAACTCGCCCGTATTGCAAGTTGGACAAGGCCAACTCGCCGAACAGGCGAGTTAGATGGCACAAGCAATCTGACTCGCTCGTTTGGCAAATCGGATCAAATCAATCCAGTTTCACCTCGTCCTCGTTAAACTCCCTCTTTCGATACTTGATCGAACTTATCTTTGTTCCGTATCGATCGGGATTGACTTTTGAACTTTACTGAAAGAACTCGTTTTCTCGAGAAAGGATCGGGTCGATCGTATGAGAGGATAACGGTTAACTAAACACCTAGAGTCACACGCCCCATACGAAAGATCCTGAATCTCGGACGATGTCGTCTTAGAAATGTTATTTCGATAAAATCGTAGAAACGCCTAAGTCAGAAAACGGCACGACGAGGTCTAAAGCTTGGCTAAAGGCCCACTTGCGATTTTATCTGAAATCAAGCCAAAACTTTGTGAAGGTTATTCTTTTATTTTGCAGGAAAGGATAAATATTAAGTTTGAAGAGATAAATGTCAAGATCAAAGAATAAATATTAATTTCTAAAGATAATCATGAACATCGAGGAAAAAGGGAATATTTCCGCGAAGCGATAAATTCGGCCAAGGGCAGAAGACAACTTTCCGTTTTTGTTGTTCGAGCTGCGACTCAACTAGTGTTTTGCAGTCTTAGGTTATTAGAACTAGGGATCTCGCCGACAGCTCCCATAGCCTAGGCTCCTTTCCTGTTGTAAACGCTTATACGAAAACTCGGAATAAGACATCTATTTGCTCTCTTTTCGATTCTTACTTTGTTTTCAATATTTACTTCGTATTCTGATTGATTGGCGTGTGGATTAGCAGATATCCGGGACCTCTGGGAAACTAGGGCTTATCATGTGTTCCTAATTTAACGGAAACCGAAAGTGCGAATTTCAGTTCCCACAGTTTGCGCTAGAAGGAGGGGGGGGGGTACGGATTAATCTAATTCTCAGCCATCAACGCTCAGTCGAAACATGTCAGATGTCAACAAACCACAGCCTCGTGACGATAACTTTGTCGATGAGAGCGTTGAAAACACCCCGCGCAACGAACATCACTGTGGTCAACGCCAACACAAACACCGCAATGTTCGAAGAGGTGAAGAAGATGTTTGCGAATTTTGAGAAGAAGTCGGCAGAATATGATAAGGTCATGAATTCTCTCGCTAAACAGGTTGAAACCCTCACAGCAAGGAACATGGCCATCTTTCGCGGGGAACAACCCGAATCCGCAGAAGAAGACTCGACTTCGCAACGCCTGACGAAGTCACCCCTGATAACGCGCAAGGCAAACAGTATGGACAAAACCCTGACGAAGTCACCCCCGCGCCTACACGGAAAAACTTGAGAGACCTTCCTCCTATCGAGGAAGATAAAGAAGGAGGAGAAGTTGAACATGTCGACGTGGAATATAGCAGTCAGTCCAACCCTACGAACGAAGACGCATACATACATCCACGCCGCACAAGAAGTCGAGCAGCTCGAGACGAATCCCAGTTCGACAACCCTGTGAACGAAGAAGAAGAAGCTATCTTCTGGAAAGAACATGAAGATCTGGCCGAGGAGCAAACTCGGAGCACTCGCAGTAAACGCCAACAAATTCGGAAATCTATAAGCAAGAGTTCTGAAATCCGTAATCTCCGTGATGATCTCATGAAAACGGTGGCCGAAGTCAGGGAGGTGAAATCCCAAATCCACCACGCTACTAGCACCGCACCAGAGATCGATCTACTGCTCGAAGAAGCTCGTAAAACACCCTTTACTACTCGTATCACCGAAACTAGGGTTTCAGATCCTGGGAAGGTCAAAGTGATGCCATACGACAGAACTACTGATCCTAAGGCACACCTACATGTTTTTCAGGTCGCGATGGGTAGATCCAGATTCAGAAAAAAACGAGAGAGACACTGGCGAGTGCCGCCTCTTCGTAGAGAACCTTCGCGGAGCAGCGCTAGAATGGTTCTCTCGCCTCAGACGAAACTCCATTAGAAGCTTCCGCCAGCTCGCCTCAGAATTCTTCAAACAATACTCAATGTTCATAGATCGAGAAACCTTCGACGTGAACCTTTGGAGATTGTCCCAGGGAGAGGACGAAACTCTCCGCGAATTCATAAAACGGTTCAAAACCTTCAGGCTAGAGTCAGGGGGATAAGCGACAAAGTCGCGATAGACGCACTTCGAAAAACACTTTGGTTCAAGCCGAAGTTCAAAAAATGGAAAACTTTGGAAAAGCCGCGCACGATCCAAGACGCGCTTCACAAAGCCATGTATTACATTATCATCGAAGAAGAAATGCGGATCTTGTCCTAAAAATGGAATCCAACAAAGAATGCGACAAAGGATCCGGGGTCGGATCAAAAATAAAAAAAAGAAAAACCCTCGCAAAGATAGAAACGCCCAACACGGAGACGAAGAAATAAAGGGAGCGCATAGCTACGCTGTTAACTCTGGATCGGAGCAAGGACGAACGGCGGGTAATACGTGGATCCGAAATCCGAGTTATAATGAAAACGCCTTCTGTGATTTTCACCAAACGCGTGGACACTCGACCATTAACTGCAAAGTTCTTGGCGCAAGATTGGACGTGAAACTGCTCTCCGGAAAATTCTCAGGAGTCTCCAGCGTGAAGGATCTCATCCTCGAATCAGATCGCCGCCCCCCCCCCCCCCCCCCCCCCGAAAAATGACAGAACTCCTCAAATGGAGAAACCTTCCCAAGGGGACCAATCGGGAGAAAAGCGCAGAAGAAGGCAGGATGATAAGGGCAAAGACAGCAACCGTCGCAGGGTAAACATGATCGTCGGAGGATCACAATTCTGCAATGACACCGTCTCGGCCATCAAAGCTTGTCAGCGCAAAGCCGAGTCAAGCGCGAATTTGAAAATTTGGCCCACGATCAATGATACTCCGAAAAAAGTAATCAATTTCGACGAAGAAAAAGCCAGAATCAATCAGCCACACTGCTACCCACTTGTAATCGATCTCGTGATAAGAGATCTCGAGGTCGCCAGGGTTCTCATAGACACCGGAAGCACAATCAACGTTATCTTTTGCGACACTCTTAAATAGATGAACATCAAGTTAGGCGAAGTTGTACCATCACCTAACCCGCTAACCGGTTTCTCTGGCATAAAATCAATGACCCTCGGATCTATCAAATTACCTGTGGCAGCAAAAGAAGTCACCAAGATCGTCGATTTCGCGGTTGTCGACCACCCAACCATCTACAACGTCATCATTGGCACAAAACCTAGGAGCCATTCCGCATCTCTTGACGATCCCTTCAATCCATTACAGTTCCAGAAGTGCCATTTGCCTTCTCGGATCATATCCAACACCAAGCTAAAGTGATCCTTTCGATTTAGGGCGTATCAGTTACTCTCTTGACTGGGGGAGGGGGCATCGACTCGTGAACCAGTTCAACATCAATTACATGAACCGAAGTCTTAGAAGAACCCGATGGCTGAACTCCGACCTCCGGTGCCGACGCATCCTTGGCAACCACCCCTCCAAAAAGAACGTCATCATGTACGGAGGGGACCTTGGGGGTCAAGGCATCGGCCAAAGCTGCAGATCTCGAAGACACACCACGTGTGGGGTTTACAATCTCTTCAGCCTCGCGACGAGCCAACTCACTCTGAAAGGAAAGAAACTCCGCAATGAGAGCTGAAACAGATCCGGCAGCAGGAAGGTCCGACGAACTCGCGCAGACGGCATTGCTCATCTCGACATCACTACTCTTCTGAGCGTTGCTGGAAGAAAAAATCTTGGTGGAGAGAATTTTTTAAGAGAGAGTGAAAAGAGGATTTTGAAAGTTAAAAGAATGTGGAGAGAATGAAGAGTGGAAACTCAATACTTATAGAAGAAACAAAACTTGAAGGGATTCTTTTCGCATTAAAATAATCGGAGAAAGCTTCAAGAGAAAAATCAATTTTAACGAAAGATTTCTCGACACAATCTCAACAAAAGTTCTCAAGCAAAGGACTCGAGAGAAATGGAGCACGAGACCGAACAAGCAGTCCAACTCGCCGTTCAGTGAGTAGGACCGAGCAAGCAGTCCACCTTCCCCCAAGGCAAGTTGGACCGAACATAAGCCAGATCTTATGCATATCGTTGAACCTCGGCAGATCCACCACTCGTTTTTTCTCGATCAAAGTTATCGTTGGGACTTTACGAAAAAAACCGCGAAGACTCATTTTCCCAAATGAAGTTCATTGTTATCGTATAAACAGCAACGGTTAACTCAACACCACAATTGTCTAAACTATAAGATAAGTGTGAACTTCCTAGCTAAAGCGACGTCGTATCATTAAACGAAGAAATCGAAAAAAAAAATTAAGTCGAAATACGGCTCAAAGAGGCCTAGAACGCAGCTAAAGACCCAATTGCGATTCCATACGAAATTGAGCCCAGAAATGCTATGACAACATATCTTTACTCACAAAAGAAGATAACTCTCGCGAAATCGAAAGATAAATGTCAAGTTTCCAAGTTAATGATGAAGATCGAGATAAAAAGGAATGTTCCCGCGAAGCGATAAACTCGACCTAGGGCCAAAAAAAGGAAAGAGGAACCGGCCTAGAATGCATATATAAAAGGAGCTGAAGCTAAAGGCTCAGGGGATCTGAAGATTTAGACCTAGAATAACTCTGCTAGCTTAGAAGAACTTAGGATATAGGCGGCAGCATACTCAAAACCTTTCTTTGATTCTTCTCCATCTCTGTTTTGAGATTCTCTTTGTTAGCTAGATTATACTCGTTTATTCTTCAGAAAATCTTGTAGCTTTGTTCTTATCAATTAATAAAAACGCCTTTGTGCAACTTACTATCAATATTTTGTTATCTCTTTCTTCTTCGTTTTCGTGTGTTTACGCAGATAATCCGGGACTTCTGGGAAAGTCGGATTCTCTTGGCTTTCCTTAATTTATGGAAATTGACAGTGTGGATTTCGGTTCCCACAATCATACTATATTGCATGTTGCTGCACTGATTTGGTTAAGACTGAGTGCATATTATAGGTACTCTCCACTAGCATTGGCATCAGGTAGGGAACCAGATATATCCCATCTCTGTATCTTTGGGTGTAGTTCTAATAGCTCCGCCACTAAGAACTAAAATGGGCTCACAAAGGAGATTGAAAATATATTTGGAGTATGCGTCACAAAGTATAATAAGGTATCTTGAACCGGTAAATGGTGATATGTTTACCGTACAGTTTGTCGATTGCCATTTTAATGAGGATGAATTTCTAGAGTTATGGAGAGGAATTAGATAAATTCCTAAATAGATTACATGGTTTACCCAGTTTTGTTACACCTTGATCCCCTAAGAATAAACGAGAGCTGGAAATTCAGAAAATTGTACATTTTTAAAATTTGGCAAACCAGTTACCAGATACATTCATAAATATTAGAAGGGTGATGAAATTATATGTACCCCCTGAATATGTTCCATCAAGAGTTGTTGTTCTTGAAGAACAAACTGATGGCAACAAAACAAATGAACCTGGGGTTCAGTTAAAGAAGGGGAGACAAGTGGGTTCCAAAGATAAAAATTACCAAAAGAAAAAGAAATGGGTAGAGCAAAGTAAAAAGCTTCTAGAAGCACCTATTAATGAAAAATGTCTAGAAGAAGACATAAGTGCAAATGTTTTAAGAAGAACCAAATAAAGAAAAAGATTCAGATGTCCATCAACTACGTCCGAGATGAAAAGTTATGAATCATATAAGATAGAAGATGTTGTTAAAATGTCCTCTTTTATATCCAAAGAAATAGATAATGAAATGGTGATCCAAATCCAAAGTCCATTGTAGAATGTCAGAAAAGACATAACTGGGAAAATAGAAAATGACCATACAAATTGAATTACTCACCTTGTTTAAAAGGAATGTCTTTGGACCTATAGTCATAACACCTGAGAATGTAAATCTAGTTGGGTACAAGTGGGTGTTTGTGAGAAAGGTAAATGAGAAGAATGATGTAACACGATATAAAGCCCGACTTGTTGCACAAAGTTTTTCTCAGAGAGCGGGAAATGATTTTGAGGAAATGTATTCTCCAGTAATAGATGAAATTACGTTCAGATTTTTGATGAGCTAGCGGCATCTAAAAAATCTTGAAATGTGTCTCATAGATGTTGTGACAACATATGTATATGGATCACGACATAATTATATATATAAAATCTCTGAAGAATTAAAAATGTGGGAAGCATTGACAACAAAATGTAGACAAATTGTTGGGGTCAAAATTGGTTACGACGGAATCGACGTCAGAAACCTACCAGGAGAATGCGTTTGTTGGGGTCAAAAACGGTATTCTCGAAATCAGCATCTAAAAATCGTGTTTCTATACAAATGCAGTGTTGAAATCAACTTACCGCAAGTCTCCGGGCCAAAACTCGAAAGAAAGAAACCCGAACCGACCAACTCGCCCGTATGGAGAGTTGGACAAGGCCAACTTGCCATACGGGCAAGTTGGTAGTACGGACCAACCAACTTTCCCGTATGGCGAGTTGGTCAGCACTTACCGACCAACTCGCCCGTACGGAAAATTGGATAAGGCCAACTCGCCATACAGGTGAGTTGGTAGGCACGACACGGCCAACTCGCCATACAGGCGAGTTGGTAGGCACGACACGGCCAAATCGCCATACAGGCGAGTTGGTAGGCACGACACAGCCAACTCGCCCGTATGGCGAGCTGGACAAGGCCAACTCGTCAAACATGCGAGTTAGACGACACGAGCAATCTGACCCGTTCGTTTGGCAAGTCGGATAAAATCAATCCAGTTTCACATCGTCCTCGTTATAATCCTTCTTTCGATACTTGATCAAACTTATATTTGTTCTGTCTCGATTGGAATTGACATTGGAACCTTACCGAAAGAACTCGTTTTCTCGAGAAGGGATTGGGTCGATCGTATGAGACGATAACACTTAACTAAACACCTAGAGTCACATGCTTCATACGAAAGATCCTAACTCTCGGACGACTCGTCTTAGCAATGTTATTTCGATAAAATTGTAGAAACGCCTAAGTCAGAAAACGGCCCGACGAGGTCTAAAGCTCGGCTAAAGGCCCACTCGCGATTTTATCCAAAATCAAGCCCAAAATTTGTGACGGTTTATCTTTTATTTTGCAGGAAAGGATAAATGTTAAGTTCAGAGGGATAAATGTCAAGTACTATACTGAACATCTTATTTAAGAGGGTGAAGTAGGAATATAGAGTTAATTTGAAAGTGAAATAAAACCACACATCAACCTCTATGAAATCTTGCAGCACATAGCCGAATCTGTAGGAAGCTACATAGCAAGGTTTAATCTGGAGAAGTTATCCATCTCAGGATGTACGCCTTGACAACCATCTTCACCTTCAAGAGAGGCCTGATACCCGACAGGGATATGTACAAAGAACTGACCAAAAACCAATGTTGTACCATGGAGGATGTATGATATCAATTAAATTACCCTAAGGAGTGACTTTTACTCTGAAATAAGAGGTCCAATTGTAGTATTTAGGGATCAAATCCACAGGAAGCGTGGGCACGCAATAAACTCAATACAGTCATGATTAAGCTAGGCAAGTTATGATTTCATTAAGTAAACAAGTAAAGTAACCAGAATCATTGATTGATTAGGTTTGTAAACAATTAAGAGAAATAGATAGATCTAGGATTTTAGGCAAATGAATTATAATGGATATGAAGCAGAGAATTATTAATATGCGAAAACAAAAAATGTTAAGTAGACCGACCCCCTGTTGTCCCAACTCTCATATGCGGAAAGAAAAATGCACCGTCGATCGATGGCTAAGGCCTGATGTCGATCGACGCTAATCAGACAGGAAGTTCGTCCACTATGCTAATTAGACCATCTCTCGCTGCATCTTACAACCTAGCTCAATGGAATCAATTATGGCACAGAACCTACTCTCGTAGTTGTCCATGTCCTAAGTTCAGGTTCCTACTTAGCGCCTCTAGAACGCAAGCATTAAACACAATTTCAAAGATTGATACTACTTCATTCTAGCAATCCTATTTTGGGGCTAATTCATCACTACCATTATGAACCATAAATCTAACATGTGAATTACTTAGACATGATCAAAGAAAATATGATGAACTAAATAATATAATGCACCAAATAATAAATGAAGTTTCAATACAAATTTCTGAAGGAGTTCAGATCTTCTCCTCTAAAATACTAAAAAGCTTAATACAAGATGGGTCTCTCGCTTCTTTTTCGTCCACTCCTGCCTAAACATTGGCAGAACCCTTCTAAACTAGGTCAAAACTCGTCCAAAGGCATTATCGTAATTTGTGTTGACTTGGGCTTGAAGTCGGCTAATACTCTGCGAGTGGGCCGTTGATCGACAGCAACGATGCTCCATCAATCGATGGTAATGCTTGACTTCGACTCTTACTTAGCTAAATGTGAACAGCTACTCGATATATCTTCTAAATGAACTTTAACAAACTCCATGATCTCCATAATTCTCCACAACATACTTGGACCTGTAAAGACTCTGAAACACTGTCCATACACACATAATAGACTCAAAATAGGGTCCAAATGATAGTCAAAAACTGGTAAATAACAAGATATATCAACTCCCCCAGACTTAACCTTTTGCTTGTCCTCAAGCAAAACAAAGGTAGCATGTGAAAGAGGTTTGAAAAGCGGGGACTCACATAATGTATAAATATAAGTATAACTATCACCCCTACTATATTGTAACCACATCAAATAATGCTAATCAAGAGAAAATTTATATGTCATATCTTAGTATAGCAACCAAATCCATTATTTCAACAAATACTAATTTCAGTCAACCCTCTATTGATCTCATTTCTTTGCATAATAAAGTGCATGCTTTACCTTGGGAGTATCGATCAAAGGACACATGGACTCAACTCCTGCAAATTTGCATACACGGGTATAAATTCTTTCATGATCCCTTTCTTCCCTTTTTTCTCTATTCTCTGACCTTGCTAGTCTCAAACTCAATGGACAATGATGCTGATACAGTCCATCTTGCCATCATATTTTCGATTTATTGTTTTTTTGGCGAAGTTGTAGGCGAATAGTGGGGTTATCAGTAATGTTCCTACCCCTCGCTTCCAACAATGTGTGATCAATCATTTCTGAATTAGAATAATGGGGTCATAGATAATTTACCTACCCCTCTGCATCTTCTAGGAAATCATTTCAATCTTTTATTTTTATGGATGCTGAAGAGAGAGATAGAGAGAAGGGAATCACAACCACAAATAATTTTACCTTCCATACTTTCAAGAGGAATCCGATCCAATGTATGCCAAATCCCAAAGCAAGCAAATAAAACAAATTACGTTGGAGGTTAGCTTCGGTTCCTTCAAACCTTCTAAGAAAGTGTTGTATAGTGGCAGGATGATCCACTGTGGTATCTCTAGTACTCTCTGCAATCAACAAATCTAGATGGTGCTAAAGAATGGTTAGATAATGAGTAAAAAATTAAACTGATCATAATTG
>CAJHQQ010002496.1:0-63601 GCA_905132885.1 Moricandia moricandioides
TTTTCTTCTAGTGTTATGCTCTGCTAGAACAATAAACACCACCATGTCAAATTTGGCGTTGTTGCCGGGGAATATTGATCGCCATTAAAATTAATTTCTAGGATTTAGTCTAGGTTTGTTTTACTTTCAAGTTACTGGTTTTTCTTTTCCTTTGTCTTTCAGGTGCATGAAAAAGAGTACTAGGAGCAATAAAGGACAAGAATTACTATTCTCAGACTCGCAAAAACTCGAACGTACGATCCGCAAAGAAAGACGACAAGCATCAATCGACGGCATACACTCAGCGTCGACCGACACTTCTTTACGGATAGCATCGATCGGCATCAGAACTCTAGCATCGACCGACATTGATCGCTTAGCATCGGTCGACAACATTTCATCCACATCAATCGACAGCATCTCATCCGCATCGATCGACGACAGCAGACGAGTTCAGATGGTTGCGCCTATAATATTGGTTCAGAATGAGAATGAAGACTTGCATGACCTCAACGGTCATCTGCGTAATGCAGAAGGTCAAAAGATAGACGATCAGGGAACTGTAAT
Organism: Moricandia moricandioides; assembly: GCA_905132885.1. Classification (NCBI taxonomy): domain Eukaryota; kingdom Viridiplantae; phylum Streptophyta; class Magnoliopsida; order Brassicales; family Brassicaceae; genus Moricandia; species Moricandia moricandioides. The sequence goes on from CAJHQQ010002496.1 coordinate 547, forward strand.
CCCTGATACAGACCAGAAGCGGAAACAGACGATGCGATAGCTCAACCTCAAGCTAAATCCCAAGCTGCTAGAGGCATGGAGATTTCAAGGCCAATCAGAAGACCATGGGTCGAATATATGTTTGACAAAGTACTGGAGGGACAACAGAAGATGACTGTGGATTTCAATGAGAAGTTAGATTTCATGTAACTCCACCTAAACACAAAGATCAAAGATCTCGACACCCGTGTGAAGGAGCTGGAAAGTCAAGTGACTCATACGAGTGAAGCGCATAAGAAATACGAGGCTATGGTTAGAGAGAAGGAAGAATTTGGACGTAAACATCACGTCAATGTTGTGATTGACGATGATTTTTGGGTAGAAGTCAAGAGAGAAAGGCCTCAAGAGGAAGGGTTCCGTATAGGAATCCGAGCTCATTAGGCAGTTTGCGCAAGCATCGATCGACACAAGATACTGAGAATCATCGACGGTTCATGTTGACTTAACAGAATCAGGAAAATCTTCGCGCATCGCTCGACGCACAGATCGTACAATCGATTGATGGTACCAAGTAAAAAAATGAGTTCACCAACCAAAGGTCACGAATACGACAACTCCAGAGCATAAGATGGATGCATCAGAGCCTATGGTTGTTGATAAGGCTACGAGAGTCATCCTAGGAGAAAGCCAAGAATCATTCTGAAAAAGGAAAGTGATCCTGGAAGGTTTGTGGTGCCATGTCTGATCAAAAACCACGAGTTTCCCAACGCCCTTTGTGACACTGGATCATCAGTGAGCATCATACTCAGAGCTAAGGCAGAGAAGTTGAACCTGAGAGCGGAGCCTTCCAATGATTCTTTTATTTTTGTGGATTGCTCTACGGTAGATTCATGGGGAATTTGCAGAGATGTCCCACTGCAAATTCAGGACGTCTTAGTCCCGATAGACTTCCATGTGATGGACATACAAATCAATTGGAACTCTTCTTTGTTTCTTGGAATAGCTTTCATGGCCACCGTATGAGCTATCTATGACATCAAGACAAACATGTTGTGCCTTTCCTTAATTGACCATAATGTGTGTTATGGAATTTATAAGAATAAACATACCCTCACGAAATTGTGCAATGATGCAGAGCTTGTGGCCACATGCTTCTACGGTTACGAGTTCGGTGATGAATCGGAAGAAGGAGCATTGATCGACACCCAACCCAACCCATGATTGATGGCCTTACAGTTCAACAATTGATCGACACCCACCCAATCGCATCGATCGACACTCAAACATCCGAACAAGTAAACACCTACCATGGAGATTTCAGTTACAACAAAGCCTACCTCGAGTACGACATAGACTAAGAAGACAAAGAAACAATTGAATACCGAGAGATTGCTATGGAAGAGGCTGGAGTTTTTCATGTTTCCCATCAACCTCGGAAATCGACATCGATCAACAGCAACCATACACCGTCGATCGATACTGAGAATGAAGAAGACACCAAACAGGATTCAAATGCATAACGTGAAGGGGAATATGGTTATCTAGAACCGGATGAGTTCGGTGTTATGAGAGATCCAAATGGTCATGCAAGAGCTATGGATGGCAGAATTCTACATGTCATGAAGGAAGATGTGGAAGATATACTTGCAATGGCTAATGGAGCTGGAAACATTTTTGTCCACCAGTCTGATTATCGAGCATCGATCGACGGTCCACATACACCATTGATCGACACCAATCCGACATAAGAAGGATACGGTGGAGCTTACGAAGAGTACGAAGCAGATTACAGAGAGGTAGAACTTATTGAGTCTTGCAGCCTGGCACTGGAACAAGTTGGCAGGGTAATGCACGCTAGAGTGGGAAATCAAGGATCAATCATCGGCATATCTTGGCCATCAAATGACATCAAACGAAAACCAGAACAATTACCTGGAGCAGAAGATACAGAAGTCGGTTATCTCAGACCAGATGTGTTTGGAATTTTCAGAGATACAGAAGGACGTGCACGAGATCTTTACAGGAGAATTCTTAATCTACCTAAGAAAGATGTATCAGACGCCCTTGTTATGGCTAATGGAGCAGGAAATTTATTTGGACAACAGGAACAACCATCGGTCTACTCTCAGGTACCGGCATCGATCGACATCAAGCAGCAGAAGCACGAGCCTATCCAATATCAAACATTGATCGACGATAAGAAGAATGCATCGATCGATACCACCATTCCAAGAGTCCACGATTTCTGTACATCTAACCCCATTACTTCAGAAATTCGAGGACAGAGTGGTTGGATAAATTTCCTATTGATAGGCGGCCGCGTAGAGTATGGAAAGAGAGCTTTTGATACTGATGGCAGAAGAATTTTCTTTTGGGATAAGAAAGATGAGTATGGCATCTACAGAGATGAGAATGGTAATGCACGCGCTATAGAAGGAAGAATTGTGAATGTGCAAGAAGATATCAGAGCAGTACTAGAGAGAGCTACTATGTTTGAGTAACTACATATGTGTACCTGAACATACAGCAAAGATCGCTATGTCCAGGAAGAAGCAAGAAACATACAGCAAAGCAGAGATTGATGATCTTGTGAATGAGATCTACAACGCTCAAGAGATGTCATTAGAAGATTTCTACAGGAGGATTGATGATGTCTACTACCATATAGAAAACTGCTCCACCTCCATTCTAGTCAGAAAGTTCAAACCTAGAGCTTAAGGCTATAACCAAGAGCTGAGTGGGAGGCAACCTATGTTTAGTAAGTTTTTACTTATACGACTATTTAATTTGAGTTTTATATTATTTCTACAGACTATTTATTCTACCATCGATCGACACCATAGAGGCACCATCGGTCGACACTGGATCGCGACCATTGATCGACCAAACCTGCCTACCATCGATCGACACTCTCTTACAGAGAGGATATTGATTTCTATACTTAAGCTATTTACATATGATTTTATTTTTTCCTAACTAATTCGGGGCGGATTACACTGGGGAAAGTATAATTTAAGTCTGGGGGAGGTTCGCTAATGCTATTTTATTGTTTTTGAGTTTTATTTACTATCTATATATTTCTAAATGTTTTATCGAGTCAAGAAGAGGACTATGATCAATATTTATTATTGACTAACCACACTTTAGCACCATTCTTAGAAGGTTTTTTTTGCAGAGATTACTAGAGATACCAAAGTGGATCATTCTACCACTATATCACGCTTGCTTAGAAAGTTTGAAGGAACCGAAGCTGATTTCCAACACTAATCCTGACATTATTTGCTTGCTTTTGGATTTGGCATACACTGGATCGGATTCCTTCTGCAAGTCTTGAAGGTAAAAGTCTGTGTGCTTCTGATTCCCCTCTCTCTCCCCTTAAGATTAAAAAAGGAGTCGAACAGGATTTGGTGGCTACTACCATTAAAGCTTGATTATCATGATCCTAGAAAGAGACAAAGGTCAAAAAGAAGTGAACAAGATCTGGTTGCAAAAACCATTAGAGCTTGATTCATGGAAGCCTATCCATATATTTAGTCAATTTGAATAACCGGTTCTATAGTGCAAGAAAGAGCTTGGTTATAACCTGGAACCTATCTTAAACAATGTAAATAACCGGTATCAAATGGGAGTTGAATTGAAAGTATAGAGAACCCATCAAACCGTGAAACCAGTACTGTTTAGAATGAGCGTCGATCGATGCCACCTTATGGACATTGATTGGCACTCAGTTGAGATGCGCGAGAGTGACCTCCTAAACCCTAAGGTTTGAGTTTGAGAAAGGTGCTTAATTAAAACCCTGGCAATCTATTAATTTGCAGTATCTAATCTTACATGAGAATTTCTCCTAAGTCTAATCTCTTAATTTGATCCTCACAAACCAAATCAATCTTGCAATTGCTTTTATTATTATTATAATTCATCTAGCTTTAAATCGAAAGAAATAATTCTATTGTGCAATCCTAGAGTCTTTGTGGTTTCGATCCCTAAGGACTACACTTACCCTCTTATTTGAGATCGTAAAGTGAGAAATAGGGTTAATGTGAAAGTGAAATAAAATTCCACATCAAATTTGGCGCCGTTGTCGGGGACTCTTTTTTATTGCATTAGATTTCGTTTAGAATATTGTCTAGATTTTACTTTATTGTCTACTAATTTATTCTTTCCCTAAACCTCATGATGAAGGTACTTAAAGGAGATAATATGGATTTAGGACAACAAGAATCGATCGACGGAGCTCATCCGGAATCGATCAACGTTGGTCCACTACTGTCGGGAGACACTCTTCCATTGCCATCGATACCTATCAGCCGGAAGCAGGTAAGTACACCTTTACTGATTCTGATAATAAGAAAGTAGTCTTGATAGAACCAATGAACAATAAAAGCAATGAAGCAAGCCAACTCATTAATTATCAGGGGGCCGCAATCCCCGATCAAATCACTAAATCTCCAAAGAGTGAGATAAAGCATGAATTGCTAATGCTCAAATACCTAAACTCCAGAAGGACCTATTCCAATAGGTCTGCAATTCAGTTATCAGAAAACCATACAGGAGGCTCTAAGCTTGATATCAACTTCCTAATTATGGCGCGCAAAAATCAGTTTAGCGGTTTTCCTACTGAACACATGAACGATCACATCGAGATGCTAGAAGACATGATAAACGACGATTTCAATCGCTGCAAATTTTTTCCTTTTCCCCTTTAAGGTGACGCTAGGAGGTGTCTGAACCAGCTACCACCAGGATCCCTGACTTGTTTGGAAGATATTAGAAGCTCTTTCATCAATCACTTTTTTCGATGAGGAGAGATACTGGGAAGCGAGAAGAGAAATATTCACATTCATTCAAGGTAGCTGACATGTGTTGTTTTTATGTTCTAACAGGGTATAAATATCCTAAACAAATAACAATCAAATTAACCTTTAATCCTAACACACAAAATAATACTCTTGCCAAGAGAGATCATGTGTAGTACTTAGGGATCGAATCCACAGAGAACAATGGCACACAATAGATTTCTTATTTCTAAAGACTAAGCTAGGTAACTATAAATATTGGTAACAAGTAATTAGGTCAAGTTAATATTACTTATTAGAAGGTATAGATGCAATATGAAAATATGCTAATAATGAAAATATGAAAATATGCTAATGATGCAATTATAGAAATATGCTGATAGATTAACTAGATGCAAATGTAAATATGCAAGATCTAGGGTTTCAGGTAAGTGGATTAAGAAGATAGAAGTTAAAGGTATTTAATCATAGAACTCAATATCTAATGTAAAAGACACCAGCTCTCACTGCGAGTCTAATCTATTGACCAAGTCCAATGTCTCAGTTCTCGCTTGTTGACACGGAATGACCGTCGATCGATGGCAATGATCCTGCGTCTATCGATGGTTTCTTGAGTCAAGCTTTATGACCTAATTCGATTAGTTCACTAGATTAACTAAATAAACTCTCGTTTCTTTCTAGCAACCTAGCTCAACATAATAAATTACGGTAGTAGACCATGCTCTCGCTTTCGCCTAAATATCCTATTATCAAGGTTCTAGTTAGCTACTCTAGAACACAAGCAATAAACACAATTCTATTAATAGATCTAATAATTACACTAACAATTCTATTGTTTGACTAATCCATCAGTACCATTAATAAACCCTAAATCTAGTTGATAACTACTCAAACATAATTAAAGTAATAATGATAATCTTAATATAATGCATAGATGAAATATTGGGGTTCCAATACAAATCTCCCTAAGGAGCTATGAATCTTCTCCCTAAATAAATCCTAAAACTATGGTGAGGTGGTGAACACACACACACTTTGCCACAAAACCTAGGAATCTAGCACCCCCCCCCCCCTTCACCAAGCACACCGAAGCACCTCCCATCTGGTGCAATACATAAAGTATAAATATAAAACCCTAAAGTCTAGGTCAAAACTCGTCCAAAGGTAATCTTGTGTCATATCTCTAACTTGGGCTTGAAAATCGGCTGTCTGCGAAGTGGACATCGATCGATGGCAGATGTGCAACATCGATCGATGGCAGATGTGCAACATCGATCGATGGCAGATGTGCAACATCGATCGATGGTAGATGTGCAACATCGATCGATGGCAGATGTGCAACATCGATCGATACTGGTCGTGTAACATCAGTCGACGCCAACATTGTATCGTCGATCGATGGTAGTCTTGTACTTCGGCTCTCACAGTGATCAGCTACGGATTATTCTCCTCTAAATGCTCCAAAACCTCCAATCAGAAGCACACAGACTTTTACCTTCTAGACGTGCAGAAGGAATCCGATCCAATGTATACCAAATCCCAAAGCAAGCAAATAATGTCAGGATTAGTGTTGGAAATCAGCTTCGGTTCCTCTAAACTTTCTAAGCAAGTGTGATATAGTGGCAGGATGATCCACTTTGGTGTCTCTAGTAATCTCTGCAAACAACCTTCTAAGAATGATGCTTACAGCATGGTTAGTGAATAATAAATTTTGATCATAGTCCTTTTCTTGACTCAATAAAACTTTTTTGAAAAACTTATATATAAATAAATAAAACTCAAAAACAATCAAATAACATTAGCGAACCTCCCCCAGACTTAAATTACACTGTCCTAGGGTAATCCGCTCCGGATTGGTTAGAAAAATTAAATAAGTAAATAGCTTAAGTACAAAACTCCATACCTCTCTCTGTAATAGAGCGTCGATCGATGGTAGGCTAATGGTGTCGGTCGATGCAACACCTGTAAGTTTCTACTTCTTATAAAACTCTAAATAAAACACTATCAGTAATACCTCCCCTAGACTTAAACAACACTATCACCAGTGTTATACAGTCTGTGATTGGAGAAGAAATAAATCATAAGGACCAAATTTAACAAGGAAAAATGATATACCTGCTCGCTGATGTTGACCGTCGATCGACACAGTTAAGTGCCAATCGATCGATACGATGGTTACTTTGTCGATAGACAGTGATCAAGTGTCGGTTGATGTACTATGCAGACTGTCTTCCTCGGATCTTTTTTTATCTGAAATTAAAAAATACGAATATTAGTAATGAATGAAAAATAAAAACTAATTAAAACTTACTAAACAGTGGGTTGCCTCCCACTTAGCGCTTGGTTATAGTCTTCAGCTCGACATTGTGAACATTCTGACTAGAAAGGAGGTTGATCAACACTTGGAAAACAAGTGTCTACATCTTCTTTGCTATTCTGAAACCATGTACCAATGAAGTTTCTGACTGCCTCATCTCCTCTAGTTTTCTCGTTCTTTATGATCTCCTTAGTAACCTCCAGTGAATGCATTCTTCTTTGTAGATTCTCAATACTCTGCTGGAGTATTCTAAGTCTGGCAGATGTAGTGTCTGATATCTCCTCTAATTGCTGAGAAATACATTTCTTCATCAGGCTCTTAGAAAAATAAATTTCATAGAACCTATCTTCAAAGTGGTGTTCTGCTGCGGACTACCGTCTGTCGAACTCTCTATCGATCGATGGCAAGGTGTTGATGTCGACCGATGTCACTTTATCCGGTCTACTCGCATGCTGTCTCTGAACAGTATCCATCTCTTGCTTCATCTCATCCATGTGTCTAGTCAAATTGGTGAGGCATGTGTCAATCGGATAGTAGACATCATCAAGCCTCATGTAGAAATCATCCAGTGACATCTCTTGAGCTTTGTAGATCTCATGCACAATATTATCAATCTCTGCTCTGCTATATGTCTCCTGCTTCTGCTCCTCGTTGTCGATCGATGCTGGTTCTTGTGCGTCGATCGATACCTGTTGCGGTTGTCCAAAGAAATTTCCTGATTGTTCAGCCATAATAAGGGCGTCTGCTATATCTTTCTTAGGTAGAGTTAGAATTCTCCCACAAAGACCTCGTGCACGTCCTTCTACATCTCTGAAAATTCCAAACTCATCGGGTCTGAGATAACCAGCTTCTGTTTCTTCTGGTCCAAGTGAATGGTCTGGTTTATGTTTGATGTCACTTGATGGCCAAGATAGGATGATTGTTGATGCTTGATTTCCTACTCTCGCGTCCATTACCCAGCCATCTTCTTCCTTTGTGTAATCTGAATCATATTCTTTGTAAGCTTCACCGTATCCTTGGCATGCCCAATTGGTGTCGATCGATGGTATATGGTTACCATCGATCGATGCTCGATAATCAGATCGGTGCCCAAAAAGGTTTCTATCTCCATTGGCCATTGCAGGTATATCTGCTAGATCCTCCTTCGTGACGTTTAGAATTCTGCCATCCATAGCTCTTGTGTGACCATCTTGATCTCTCATAATACCAAACTCATCTGGTTGTACATAACCAGCTTCTCTGTCGTGTTCTTCTGCTGAATCATATTCGGTTTCTGCTTCGTTCTCAGTATCGATCGATGGCGTATGGTCGCCGTCAATCGATGTTGATTTCCCCGGTCATGGGAAACATGAAAAACTCCAGCCTCTTCCATAGCAAGCCCTCGGTACTCGATCATCTCTTCTTCTCTGTAGTTTTCATCATATTCGAGGTGGGCTGGGTTGTAATCGTAATCAGTATGGTGGGCGTTGATCGGTTCTGGGTTTTGGGTGTCGATCGATATTGAGGGGTGGGTGTCGATCGATGTTGATTTACAGGACTGTCGATCGATGATAAGGGTTGGGTGTCGATCGATGCTCCATCTACCGATTCTTCATTGCACTCGTAATTGTAGAAGCATGTGGCCACAAACTCTGCTCCCACAGTAGCCATGAATGCTCTCCAAAGTAGTAGCGAAGAGTTCTAATCTATCCTGATGTCCATCACGTGAAAGTCTACTGGGACTAAGGTGTTGTTGATCTGCACTGGAACATCTTTTACCACCCTCCAGAGTTCACTCTTGAGCAGTCTACAAATATGAACGAATCGTTGGAGGGTTCCACTCTTAGGTTCAGCCCCTCTGCCATAGAATTTGGCATAATGCTCACTGAAGATCTAGTGTCGCAGAGGGCGTTGGGATATTTGTTTCCTTTGATATAGCATGGAACCACAAACTTCCCAGGATCACTGTTCTTTTTCAAATAGGTTCTCTGCTTCATCTTCTCTCTGAGATGATTGAACATGATTTCTATATCATCATATGTTTCCCTTATTTCCCTGAAAAACATCCACAATATGTGAGTATAATAATCTTCATCAAAAGACATATCTAAAGGAATTTTAAAAACTCTTTTAGCAAAGCCACTCATCTCCTTTTCATTGGCTTCTATGCGTTGATGCTTTGGGATCTTTTGCCTCCTGTTTGAGTGTCCCTCATCTTCTCTACAAGATCCATAGATTCAGATGTGTTTGTATTCTTGTCTGAAATTATTGTTGTTGGAAGAACAATCATACTTGCGTTAAAGTTGGGTAATTGGACTGGGTTTCTACCATGTCGATTGATGCCAGGCATGTACTATCGACTGATGCCTTCATCTCTATGTTGATCGAGATCATGACTACGATATCAATCGATGTTAGTCAATTCACACGAGGCTATCGATTCTGTAGGTTTTACCTTCGATTGATCCTCGTTGTTATGCGTCGATCGATGCGAACGGGAATTGTTGAGTGACATGGAATTTGCCACACGACAATTGTTGGTTTTGGGTTTCTCTTCCTACCAGAAATCATCATCAATCAATGCATTGACGTGGTGATTTTTCCCAGTCTCCATCTTCTCTTTAATCAGGCTCTTATGTCTTCTAATGGTCTCACTTGTTTGCATCACTTGATTCTCCAACTTCTTCACGTGGGTGCTGAGGTTTCCAAACTTGGTATTAAGGTTGAGGTACATATCATCTATCTTTCCGTTGAAATCCACAGTCATCTTCTGCTGTCCCTCAAAGACTCTATCAACCATTGCTTCAATCATGCTTCCCTGAGTTTCTGGAGGAGTATTTTGGTAGTGGGAAGATCCATATATCTTGTCGTTGTTGAAGGGCATTCGCTGTGAACTCTAATTAAAGTTACTCCTTTGACTAGCACCATAGGAGTTCCTGCTGAAATATGGATTCCCTTGTCTTTGGAAACCATTCGCATCAATGTAGTTCACATCTCCTTCTTTCAATCTCATCTTCTCCAAACTCTATTGCTTCTACCTCTGCAACAGTAACCTGCTTTCTGACAAATTTCTTAACACTATCCAGCTTTGCTTTTACCTCTGCTCCTTGCTCATTGATGAAGTTGGTTTCTTCCTCTCAAAATCTGTGTTCTTGGTACTGCTGCTAGATGCTAGATTCTCAATCAATCTAGTAGCTTCTTCAGGGCTCCTAGTGCTGAAATTTCCTTCACTAGCTGTGTCCAAAGTCATCTAATACTGTAATCCAATACCTCTGAAGAAAGTGCTAAGAAGCTGCACTTTGTTAAACCCGTGATGTGGACAGTCTCTCTGGTATGACTTGAATCTGATCCATGAGTTTCTGAAAGACTCTGAAGGTTCCTGTGAAAAAGTAGCAATCTTGCTCCTCAGATTTGCTACTCTTGCGTCATCAAAGAAGTTACGCAAGAAAGCATTCTTAATGTCAGTCCAGGATGTCAGAGATCCTGGTGGTAGCTTCTTAAGACAATATGAAGCTTCTCCAGCAAGTGAGTACTTGAAGAGCTTAAAGAAAAGATAGTCCTTAAGGACTCCATTATCTTTAATAGCAGTCATTAGATCCTCAAATCGCTCCAGATGATCCATAGGGTGCTTGTGTCGCAACCCATGGTAAGGCATCTGCGCTACAAGTCTGAAGTAAGCGGGCTTGATCTCAAAATCGTTTCTCTGAAAAGCTGGAGGGCGAATGGCGGATCTGTTGGCGTAAAACTGGTCTGGATGGTTGTAGTAAGCCAGCGTTCTCTGAGCAGCTTGGGTGTTAGATTCTGGTTGAACTATTGCAGCGTCTGCTTCTGCTTCTGCTATTGTATAAGGGATTGTAATCCCCTCATTGTCTATCCTTTGACATGCTGCATTACGCATATGACCATTGATGTCATGCAAGTCTCCATTCCCATTCTGAACCACAATTATAGGCGCAACCATCTGAACTCATCTGCTGTCGTCGATCGATACGGATGAGGTGCTGTCGATCGATGATATATGATCAATGTTGGTAGATGCTAGAGTTCTGATGTCGGTTGATGGTAGAGTTCTGATGTTGGTCGATGGTAAAGTTCTTATGCCGGTCGATGCTATCCGTAAAGAAGTGTCGGTCGATGCTGAATGTATGTCGTCGATCGATGTTTGTCGTCTTTCTTTAAGGATCGTGCGTTCGAGTTGTTGTGGGTCTGAGAACAATAAGTCTTGTCGTTTGTTGCTCCTTGTACTCTTTTGCATGCCCCTGAAAAACAAAGAATAAGAAAAAAAAATCAGTAACTTGAAAGTAACAAACCTAGACTAAATCCTAGAAAATAAATCTATTGCCTATCAATGTTCCCCAGCAACGGCACCAAATTTTATATAGTGGTGTTTTTTGTTCTAACGGGGTATAAATATCCTAAACAAATAACTGTAAAATTAAGGTATTAAACCTTAATCCTAGCACACAAAATAATAATCTTGCCAGGAGATATCAGGTGTAGTACTTAGGGATCGAATCCATAGAGAATAATGATAATCCTAACACACAAAATAACACTCTTGCCAAATAATGTTCTTGGTACTACTCAGACATAATTAAAGTAAGAATTATAATCTGAATATAATGCATAGAAGAAATACTGGGGTTCGAATACAAATCTCCCTAAGGAGTTATAAATCTTCTCCCTAAATAAATCCTAAAACTATGGTGAGGTGGTGCACACACACACACGCACACTTTGCCACAAAACCTAGGCACCTAGCACCCCCCCCCCTCACGAAGCACACCCAAGCACCTCCCATCTGGTGAAATACATAAAGTATAAATATAAAACCCTAAAGTCTAGGTCAAAACTCGTCCGAGGGTAATCTTGTAATCTTTTGATCTTGTGTCATATCTCTAACTTGGGCTTGAAAATTGGCTGTCTGCGAATTGGACATCGATCGATGACAGATGTGCAATATCGATCGATCTTGGTCGTGTAGCATCGGTCGACGCGAACGTTGTATCGTTGATCGATGGTAGTCTTGTACTTCGACACATTGTGATCAGCTACGGATTATTCTCCTCTAAATGCTCCAAAAGCTCCAAGTGTCTCCATATATCTCCAAAACGTAGCTGGACCTGTAAAGACCTCAAAACATAGCCTAGACACACATAACAGACCCTAAATAGAGGCTATATCAGTAGCCGTGAATCCTTTAAAAACGCCTGGACGAGGTTCAAGAGCTACCAGCTTTCGTGCCTGCACCATGGATTCTCAGAACCCTAACTCATCAACACTTTCTATACAGCCAGCAAGGGGAACTTCGCCCCCCCCCCCCCCCCCCCAAGCCCTCCAAGTGCTAAAAGGCTGATTGAAAACATAGCTTTAGGTACACCTTTCGAAAATAGAGACACCTAAAGGAAGGAACCACCAATGTTCCTAGAGGAGAAGCACTCGATTCGAGTTAGAAAAACTCTGGCATCAGGAGCGGCCCTTCTGGACGGACATGGCTTGTCTCAACATTATGGTGAGGACGATGCCGTTTTTCCAACTTTGAAAAACGAGTTGAGTTCTCTGATGTGATGAACCTGAACGACTAACAATTTAGGGAAAGCGCTGGCAATTTCACAAGAAACTATGACACCATTGTGAACAGACAAGAAATAAGTTCAAAGTCAAAAATGAATCAAGTCTTCACAGGAAACAATAGAATAGCCGCCGACCTCAATGAGAAGATAGATCTGATATATTCAGAGATGACAGAAAAATTCAAAACTATGAGCGAACACACTAAGAGGATCGATAATCAAGTGGGGAGTACGGTATGTCAATCAGAAGAGAGGACAGAATCTTACCTATTAAAATAGACGCTAACCCCAAGAGAATTCGAGAAAATCGTGACAGGTGAAAAAGAAAAATCGCACACCATACCGCTCAAAATTGACGATAGAGATCCTGAAATACCTCCCAAATCTGAAGGATTGAACCAAACTGACGACCTTGAGGAGTTATTTACTGAACATAAGGGAAAGAACACAGACATAGGAGACATTGAACGACACTCTTAAGCAAGAATCGACCGATACTCTGACCCAAACCAGCCGAACCGGTTAGGACAAAGGTCTACCAATCAAACTCCCCCCCCCCCCCCCCCCCCCCCCCCCCCCCCCCCCCCCCCCTCCTTTCCTCCAAAAATGCTATTTACAAGAAAGCATTTTACAAAGTAAGAAGAAGAAGAAGAAGAGAAGAAGAAGAAGAAGAAGAAGAAGAAGAAGAAGAAGAAGAAGAAGAAGAAGAAGAGAAGAAGAAGAAGAAGAAGAAGAAGAAGAAGAAGAAGAAGAAGAAGAAGAAGAAGAAGAAGAAGAAGAAGAAGAAGAAGAAGAAGAAGAAGAAGAAGAAGAAGAAAGAAGAAGAAGAAGAAGAAGAAGAAGAAGAAGAAGAGAAGAAGAAGAAGAAGAAGAAAGAAGAAGAAGAAGAAGAAGAAGAAGAAGAAGAAGAAGAAGAAGAAGAAAGAAGAAGAAGAAGAAGAAGAAGAAGAATCCCGGAAGGTGTACTTGAGGACGTCCCCCGACGCATTCATAACTGCGATATACCTGCAGATTTCATAGTGCTTAAATATGAGTGAGAACCCCAAAACCCAATTATCTTAGGAAGGCCTTTCCTGGCCACTACCGGGGCGATCATTGATGTCAGAGAAGGACGTATATGCCCAACATCGGGAAGATACCGATAGTCTTTGACATGGAGAAAATAATAAAACAGCCTTTGATCGACCGTCAAACCTACCATATCGATTACCTTTCCAACCTAGCAGACGAATCATTCATAGATATGTTCTCAAACGATCCTCTAGAGAGAGCAATCACATCTCCTGAAGGCGCGACATCTCTACGTTAGAAGATCGCACTGAAGAGTATATGAGGTTAATTGATGCCACAGGAGAAATTTTTTTAATGTCAATATTGAAGAACTCGATCTATCGACAACATACTGTAACCGACGATTGGAGCAATGCGAAAGCACCTAAAATCGAGCTCAAACAAATTCCCGCTGGTCTTAAATATGCTTTTCTTTACGAAAACTCATATCCTGTCATCATAAATGCAAACTTGAGTAGCGGAGAGCAAGCACTGTTGCTGAATAAACTTCGGAAACACCGCAAGGCTCTTGGATATTCGTTGGATGACATCCCGGTAATCTCTCCTGATTTCTACATGCGTAGGATACACCTTTATGATGAATCCAAATCATCCAACAAGCATCAGAGGAGATTGAACCCCAACCTGAAGGAAGTAGTTAAAAAGGAAGTCGTTAAACTTCTAGAAGCAGGCGTTATTTATCCGAACTCATACAGCAACTGAGTCAGTCCGGTTCATGTTGCCCAAAGAAAGGAGGAATTATGGTAGTAAAGAATGACAAAGATGAATTGATCCCTACTTGAACTATCACTGGACACAGAATGTGTATCGATTTCAGGAAGATGAATGCTGCCACACGATCATTTCCCTTTAACCTTTATCGATCAGATGTTAGAAAGTCTTGCAAGCCACGAATACTATTGTTTTCTCGACGGGTATTCAGGATTCTTCCAGATTCCCATACATCTTGACGATCAAGAAAAGACCACCTTTACTTGTCCCTATGGAACGTTCGCATCTCGCAGGATGCCATTCGGACTCTGTAATGCCCCTGCGACTTTCCAGAGATGCATGATGTCGATATTCACCGATATGAGAGGACTTCATGGAGGTTTTCATGGACGACTTCTCAGTATATGGTCCAAACTTCAAAACATGTCTCGATAACCTGTGTAAGGTATTAGCTAGATGCGAAGAGAAAAATCTGGTTTTGAACAGGGAAATATGTCATTTTATGGTTAACAGCGAAATTGTCTTGGGGCACAAGGTCTCAGCAGCCGGAATTGAGGTAGATAAAGCAAATATTGAAGTAATGATTGGACTGCCCCAACCCAGTAATGTCAAGGACATTAGAATTTTTCTAGGACATGCTGGATTCTAATAGGCGGTTCATAAAAAAATTTAGCAAAATTGCTAGACCCCTTACTGCACTCATGTGCAAAGAGGTGAAATTCGATTTTACACCTGAATGTCTATAAACCTTTAAAGAAATCAAATCAGCGCTCGTATCCTCCCCATTTGTTCAAGCACCAGACTAGGATCTACCATTCGAAAGTATGGTGACGCCAGCGATTTGGCTGTAGGCGCAGTACTTGGGCAAAATAAAGACAAAAAGTTTCATGCTATATATATACTACGCCAGTAGAACTCTAGACGATGTGCAACGCAATTATGCGATGACAAAAAAAAAAGAGTTATTGGCCTTGTCCTTTGAGAAATTTTGATCCTATCTAGTCAGTTCAAAAGTAGTTGTTCACACCGACCACCCGGCATTCAAATACTTAATGAACAAAAGGGACACTAAGCCGAGACTTCTATGATAGATTCTACTTCTCCAAGAATTTGATATAAAAGGAAAAGATAAAAAAGGAGTGGAAAACGGAGTCGCAGATCACTTATCACGAAGAAGAATATATGAGGACATCCCTATAGATTATTTCATACCCATAGAGAATGTCTACTTAACAGAATCGACTTTCGTTGGTAGAGTCAGTTCGGCATATGAAGTGGAATCAATCGACAACATGCTAAGCCATCGAACTATTATAGCCGTAAAGCATCAATCGATTTTGTCCATACACCATCGGCAGACGATACATTTGAGAAGGACGATGAAATAATCATCCCAATAGATATCAACATCAGTTGTAATCGTTCTCTTCCAAATAATGATTCTCCCAGAGGTAGAAGTTTAAGTCGGGGGTTTGTGCACTGGCACCACTGATAGACCTTGGTATGCAGATATAGTAAACTATCTTGCGGCCGAAGTAGAACCCGAACTCTTCAAAGGATATCATAAGAAAAAAAAATTAAGAGAAATCCAGAGATACCACTCAGACAAACCTTATCTTTATAAATACTGTTATGACGGCATATACAGACGATATGTTGCTGAAAGCAAAACACTAGAAATTTTGTATCATTGTCTTGGATCCGACTACGCCGGACATTTCGCTAGTTTTAAGACAGTGTCAAAAATTCTACAAGCAGGCTTTTGGTGGCCAAATATGTTTCGAGATGCTCAAGCCTACGTAGCGAAATGCGACCCCTGCCAAAGAAGAGAAAAAAAAATAGCAAGAGAAACGAAATGGACCAAAATTTCATACTTGAAGTTGAAGTGTTTTGATTGCTGGGGCATTGATTTCATGGGCCCTTTTCCTTCTTCGCACGGAAATAAATAGATATTAGTTGTCGTAGACTACGTATCCAAATGGTTAGAAACAATAGAAACTCCAAAAATGATGCTTAGGTAGTCGTTAAATTTTTTAAAAGCATCATCTTTCCTAGATTTGGAATTCCTCGAGTAGTTATAAGCCACAGAGGTACTCACTTTATAAACAGAGTTTTCGAAAAAATACTCAAGAAACATGGAGTTCACCATCGAGTAGCCACACCCTATCATCCTCAGACCAGAGAACAAGTAGAAGTATACAACCGTAAAATCAAAGAAATCTTAGAAAAGACGGTAGGATCAACCCAAAAGGATTGGTCTCTGAAATTGGATGACGCTATGTGGGCATACCGAACAGCATTTAAAACACCATTAGGAACTAAACCATTTCACCTACTCTATGGCAAAGCATTCCATCTCTATGTAGAACTAGCGCATAAAGCAGAATGGGCCATTAAAAAGAAAAATTTTGATGCTAACCCCGCAACAGAAATGGGATTAATTCAGCTAAATATGCTAGATGAAATTAGGTATCACGCCTACGAGAACTCAAAATTGTACAAGGAGAGAACGAAAGCCTATCACGACAAGAAAATTATTTCTCGGCATTTTGAACCGAACAATCAGGTACTCCTGTACAACTCTCAGTTGAATTTGTTTCCCTGAAAACCACGTTTTCGTTGGTCCAGACCCTTCACCATTAAAAAAGTTACGCCTTACAGAAAGATTGGCCTATTTAATCCTAAAAGAGAGGATTTCATGGTGAATGGGAAGAGAGTGAAACATTACTGGGCTGAAACTGAAATTCTGCATACTCAGACCATGCGTTTAGAGGTGCCTGACCCCGAATGATAAACCCATTTTTCGTCAAGCTAACGAGTTTAAACAAGCGTTGAGTGGGAGACAATCCACTAATTTAATATTAATATTAATATATATAAAATAATAATAATAAAACGAAAGAAGAAAAATATATATATAGATAATAATACATATGTATAATAATTATATTATTTAATTTAATTAACAACAAATATATAATAATTATTTATGCATTTAAGAACTTCTAAAGTGAAAAAAAAGAGTCACAGAATAAACCATCGATCGACGCCACTATTGGACCGTCGATCGACAGGAGAGTGTCGAGTAGGTTAACTCGACCCCAATTCATAAATCACTTTTCTCCAAACCGCCAAAATAGATACGAGTAAACACTCGATTTCTCTCTCGAATTTTGGCTGATTTTGCTCGTTCTTGAGCCTAACTCACTAGATTTACACCCTTTCTGCCTGTTTAGTTCACTAAGTCAACCAACCATCAATGTATGTTCTCTGAATCTCTTAGATTAGAGAACTTTTTAGTGTTTGAAGAAAAATTGAACTTTTTGTGGTTTAGCTTGGAATTTAGGTCCGTTTAGGGTAATGGAGTACTAGATTAGGAACTATTTACCATCTTTACATTTGATTTGCATGATTTGAGTTTGTTCTTTTGGATTTCGTACCCTATGGTTTGCGATGAACCATCGAACAAACCATCGAACGATGCCCATGAGGCGCTGTCGATCGATGGCCATGAGTTGTTGTCGATCGATGGCCATGAGGTACCATCGATCCATGGTTGTTCTTTTTATCTCGTCATCGATTTTGATTCTTGGCTTTGTTTATTAAATGCACATGGATGAGATGTGAACCAAAACACGATACAAGACCAGTATCTCCAGTGCTCCCCCACGGGCTCCTCCATGACAAGACCCTTGGTCAACAGAGGGAGAAAGGTTAATCGTGACGTTTGAGGACTACCCTAACCCTCGAAAGGGTGTAGCATCGAGGGAATGCACCCATCGTCTAGTGAGAGAGGAGTGGGAAGATTTTGACAGCCTCTACTACAACGCTTGGTCAAGCGTTTCTATCGAGCCCACCAAGTTGATCGACAGACGCCCCTTGAAGAAGTTGGGGCTCTACATAGACTTCAGACTAATGGTGCATGAGCTAGGACTGGGAACCATGGCTACTAAGCCGTATCCTCTCTACCCCGACCTGGTCCGACAGTGCATCGCCACGGCTCAGGTGCTCTATAAGATCCCTCGAGTAAAGGTGGCGAATGAGGCTACCTTGACTTTTCTCATCAGAGGCATCAGGTAATGGATCACCATTCCGCAGCTCTGTGAGATCTATTGGTTTGGCGTTGGTACTCTTGCTTGTACAGTCGCTCTTTTCCCTTTTCAGCTTACCTTTTGGGGCCTCATCGCGACAGGCCACTTCGACTCTGGCTCAGCTACTCAGACGGACGTCCGTCACCCCACCCTGCGCTACTTCCTAAAGGTCCTTGCCAAAACTCTGTTGTGCAAGATGGATCCCAACAAGGTTAGGGTTCAGGAGCTCACACTGCTGTACTACTCGGTCAGAGACTTGGTTGGGCTCGATGATGATGTCTTCCCACCACCAGTGAGCGAACAACGGGTTAACTTGGGGGCTATCTTCGCTGAGAACTTGGCGACCCTGAAAAACAAAACCTTTCAAGGGTTCTGGCTCGAAGAAGGAGACGATTGGGAGCCTCTTCACGCCTCTGTTCACCTTTTTAGTCATCATAATTGAGGGAGCCTCAGTAGAGAGGGAGTTAATGTACATGGACAAGGGGAAATTGACGAGGACTCAGTTGCTGAAGAAAGGACACTACTGGTCTTTTGTGGATGACGAGGGGCCTAGGATGATAGATCTTCCAGCGCGAGAGGTGACAGACTTTGCTGATTCTCCCGAGTGCCTCACCTTCCGACCAGCTAAGGAGTACCTCCACACATCACCTCTCAGTGTACACCGCAGAGGTGGCCTCATACCAGCCCACCCGGTAGCAGCAGCGGCGGCAGACGAGCCATCACAGCCACCTCCACCTCTCCCAGCTTTCCCTCAGGTCCCAGAGATCCCCATTCACGACCATGTTGTTTTCCAGCGAGTCGTAGTGGACGCACTTCGTGTCATATGGGCCAAGGTGGAGACGATGTCTCGGTGCCCAGGTTTCAGCCTTCCCAGGACCAGAGTGAGATTTCCACCGGGAGCCGCACCACAGCCTCAGCAGCAAGATATGGATACCTCAAACGAGGAGTAGTCTCCTTTGTTACTCCTTCGTCTCTTATTGCATTTCAGACTTACACTCGTACTTATTTATTTTTTGTTGCCTTTGGATTTAGCCTCATTTATTTATTTCTGTTTGGATGTCTTGATGTGTGTTTGAGTGTCTAGCAGAGCAAACCCAAAGAGAGATGATCAGATTGGAGAGTAGCCACACACAATTTCAGTATGTTAGCTTAGCATCGATCGGCGACGTTGTCCTGATATCGATCGATGGTGAACTCACAGAAAAGTACAGCAGACTGTTCGAATCCACCATCGACCGACACCGTCATTTCACCATCAGTCGAGGGTGATGATTTACCATCGGTCGACACTCACCTATAACCATCGATCGATACTCCTTTCGGAGTTCGGTATATTCGACTGTCACTAATACTTTTTCCTTATGATTTAGCTTTTCTTAAGCCAATATAGGACGGATTACACTGGGGATAGTGTAATTTAAGTCTGGGGGAGATTCGCTAATGCTTTTTTGAGTTTTATTTCTATAATTGTATAAGTTTTTCTATTAGTTTTTCAAAAAGTTTTTTATTGAATCAAGAAGGTGACTATGATCAAGATTTATTATTGACTAACCACACTTTAGCACCATTCTTAGAAGGTTGTTTGCAGAGATTACTAGAGATACCAAAGTGGATCATCCTGCCACTATATCACAGTTGCCTAGAAAGTTTGAGGGAACCGAAGCTGATTTCCAACACTAATCCTGACATTATTTTCTTGCTTTGGGGCTTGTTATACACTGGATCAGATTCCTTCTGCACGTCTGTAGGAACAAGTCATTGCACCTCTGGTTACCAAATCTCTCTCTCTCTCTCTCTCTCTCTCTCTCTCTCTCTCTCTCTATCTCTATCTCTCTCTCTCTCTCTCTCTTCAGCATCTATCTAAAATCTTAAAAGATTGAGATGACTTCCCGAGATGCAGATCGGTAGGTACATTACCGATGAACCTATTATTCTAATTCGGAGGAACGATCACACATCGTTGGAAGCGAGGGATAGGAACATTACTGATGACCCCACAATTCGCCTACAACATTGTTATAAAAAAATCGAAAATGAGATGGCAAGATGGACTGTACCAGCATCATTGTCCATTAAGTTTGAGATCAAAAAAGATTCAGATAAGAGAGAAAAGAGGGAAGAAAGGGATCAGAGAAGACTTTGTGCATGGTTGTTCATAATTGTTGAGGTAAGAGTCCATGTGTCCTTTGATCGATACTCACAGGGTAAAGCCTTCACTTTTATTTCATGCAAAGAAATGAAATCAGTAGAGGGGCGAGTCAAGCTAGTATTTTCTAAGTTGTTGGTAGAATTGAATTGGTTGCTATACTAGGATATAATATATAAAGTTTCTCTGTGATTGACTTAATAGGATGTGGTTGCAACAAGGTAGGGTGACAATTATACTTAGACATTATGTGAGTCTCCGCTTTTCAAAACCTATTACACATGCTTTGTTTACTTGAGGACAAACAAAAAGTTAAGTATGGGGGAGATGATATGTCATGGATTTTACATATTTTACCCATGATATATAGAATGTTTTAGAGCCTTTTATATGCATTTGGTATTGTTTTAGCGTATTTACATTTCTAGATACTCATTGGAAGCAATTGGAGCTTTTGGGATATTTTGGAGCACTTAGGATGCTCAGCCAGAAACTCATAGTCGGATCCAGTTTATGCGTGAACCATTGATCGACGTCACACACTGTGCATCGATCGACAGCCAAGTCGACTGCAAGATTATTGAAGGCTTGATAAATTACAAATTTTACCCAGAAGTTCCATCATTTGCAAGACAAGTCTGTGGCAAAATTTAGACTATTTATTAGGGTTTTTTATCTTAGTTTTAAAGGGGAGAAGACCTAAGAGATAGTTGTCTTCTAAGTTACACACAAGTTTCAGAGTTGAGAGTTGAAACACCTTGTTACATCTATTGGAGAGAGAGATCTGATCATCATTATAGAGAAGATCTTGAACTCCTTATCTTTTTACTTAGTTTATTCAATGCAATTTATTTAGAATTTAATCATGTTCTTTATTGCTATGTATGAGTAATTCATTGTTAGATTTAGGGTTCTCAGTAGTTGCAATGCCTTGTTGATTTTATTGAATTGTTAGGGTAATCTTCTTGGTTCTTTGTTTAAGTTTCTCTTAATGCTAAGTTGAATTTGATCACCTCAATCTTAGAAGTTAAGGTTCCATAGCGCAAGCGAGAACTTGGTTATAACCATGAACCTATCTTAAACTATCTAAATAACTGGTAACAAAAGATAGTTGAATTGAAAATTTATAGAACCCATCAAACCGTGAAACCAATATTGTTTAGAATGAGCGTCGATCGACACCACATTGTGGACATTGATCGACACTCAGCTGACATGCGCGAGAGCGATCTCCTAAACCTTAAGGTTTGAGTTCGAGGAAGGTTGACGTGGGTTTTTATTTCACTTTCAAAGTTAACCCTATATATCCCACTTTTACTCTCTCAAATAAGAGGTTCAGTTTAGTACTTAGGGATCGAATCCACAGAGACTCTACGATTGCACAATAGAATTATTTTTTTCGAATTAAAGCTAGATGAATTATAATAATAACAATAAAAGTGATTTCAAGACTGATTTGGTTTCTGAAGGTCAATTAACAGATTAGACTTAGGGGAAATTTTTAGGTAAGATTAAATACTAAAAATTAATAGATAGCTAGGGTTTCATTGATCACCGTTCTCGAAATCAAACCTTAGGGTTTAGGTGATCGCTCTCACTCATCTCAACAGAGTATCGATCGATGCCCATCAGGTGGTGTCGATCGATGCTAATTCTAAACAATACTGGTTTCGCAGTTTGATAGGTTCTCTAAACTTCCAATTCAACTCTCGTTTGTTACTAGTTATTTAGATTGTTTAAGATAAATTTGAGGTTATAAGCAAACTCTCGCTTGCGTTATAGAACCCTTCTAAGGTTGAGGCGATCAAATTCAACTTAGAATTAAGAGTAACTTAAACAAAGAACCAAGAGGATTACCCTAACAATTTTATAAAATCAGAAATACATTATTACCATTGAATAACCCTAAATCTAACAGTGAAATACTCAGAAATATCAATAAAGAACATGAATAAATTAGGAATAAATTGTATAGAATAAACTGAGTAAAAAGATAAGAAGTTCAAGATATGTAGCAATCTGTTCCAACTCTCAATTCTCAAACTTTTAGTGTAACTTAGAAGACAACTCTTTCTTAGATCCTCTAGGCTCCTCTTATAAAACTAAGATAGAAAACCCTAATAAACAGTCTAAATTTCAGCCAGGGACTTTTCTTGCAATTAATGAAACTTCTGGGTAAAACTTGTCTATTCTCAAGCCTTCACCAATCTTGTTGTCGACTTGGCTGTCGATTGACGCATTGTGTGTGACGTCGATCGATGGTTCACTCATAAATCTAGATCTGAGTTTGAGTTTCTGCTTAGCATCCTAAATGCTCCAAAATAGCCCAAAATCTCTAATTGCTTCCAATGAGTACATGGACCTGTAAATACTCTAAAATAGTACCAAATGCATATAAAAGATTCTAAAAAGACTCTATATATCATAGGTAAAATAGGTTAAAACCATGGTATATCGACTCCCCCAGACTTAACGTTTTGTTTGTCCTCAAGCAAACAAAGCCTATGAAAGAGGTTTTAAAAGCGGAGACTCAAATAATGTCTAAGTATAATTGTCACTCTACTTTGGTGCAACCACATTATATCAAGTCAATCACAGAGGAACTTTATATACCCTATCATAGTATAGCAACCAAATCCATTCTACCAACAACTCAGCGAATACTAGTCTGACTCGCCCCTCTACTGATTTCATTTCTTGCTTAAAAAAAGTGCAGGCTTTACCTTGGTAGTATCGGTCAAAGGATACATTGATTTTACCTCTGTAATTCTAGAAAACTAGGTACAAAATCTTCTCTGATCCCTTTATTCCATCTTATCTCTCTTCCCTGAATCTTATTAAATTTCAAACTTCATGAAAAAGGATGCTGATACAATCCATCTTGCCATCTCATTTCCGACTTTTTCTTATAACAAAGTTGTAGGCGAATAGTGGGGTCATCAGTAATGTACTTATCCCTCGCTTCCAACAATGTGTGATCGTTCCTTTGAATTAGAATAATGGGTTCATTAGTAATTTACCTACCACTCTGCATCTTGGGAAGCCATATCAATCTTTTAATACTTAAATAGATGCTGAAGAGAGAGAGAGAGAGAGAGAGAGAGAGAGAGAGAGAGAGAGAGAGAGAGAGAGAGAGAGAGAGAGAGAGAGAGAAAGAGAGAGAGAGTGAGAGTGAGAGAGAGAGAGTGAGAGAGATAGAGAGAGAGAGACAGAGAGAGAGACAGAGAGAGAGAGAGAGAGAGAGAGAGTTAGGAACTAGAGGTGCAGTGACTTGTACTTACAGACTTGCAGAAGGAATCCGATCCAGTGTATAGTGTTGAAAATTGGCTTCGGTTCCTTCAAACTTTCTAAGCAAGTATGATATAGTGGTATGATGATCCACTTTGGTATCTCTAGTAATCTCTATAAACAACTTTCTAAGAATGATGCTAAACTGTAGTTAGTCAATAATAAATTTTGGTCATAGTCTCCTTCTAGAGTCAATAAAATTTTTTGAAAAACTTATATAATTATAGAAAAACAATTCAAAAACAAATAAATAACATTAGCGAACTTCCGCCAGACTTAAATTACACTGTCCCGAGTGTAATTTGTCTTGGATTGGTTTAGGAGAAATTAAATTATAAGGAAACAATGTTAGAGGAACAAATTTACCAAATCTGTTAGGAGTATCGATCGATGGCAATAGGTGAATGTCGATCGATTGTAAACCATCATTGTTGATCGATGGTATATGGGTGGTATCGATCGATGGTGGATTCGAACTACCTACGGTGACTTTCCTGCTAATGTGCCATCGATCCATGGCAGGACCTTGTCATCGATCGATGGTGTGATAACATACTGAAATCTTGTGTGCCTACTCTCCAATCTGATAATCTCTCTTTGGGTTTGCTCTGTTAGACACTCAAAAACACGTTAAAAACATCCAAACAGAAATAAATAAATAGTCTAAATCCAAATGAAACAAGAAAAATAAAAGAAATACGAGTATAAGTCTGAAAATAATATGTAATAAGAGACGAAGGATTATCAAAGGGACTACTACTCGTCTGATGTATCCATGTCATGCTGCTGGTGCTGTTGTGCTGCTCCCGGTGGCGATCTGGCTCTGGTTCTGGGACGGCTGAAACACTGGCACCGAGATATCGTCTCCACTCTGGCCCATATCGCTCTAAGTGCGTCCACTAAGACCCACTGGAAGACACCAGGGTCGCGAATAGGTATCTCTGGAATCTGAGGGAAAGCTGGGAGAGATGGAGGTGGCTGTGCTTGATCGTCAACTGCTGCTACTGCAACCGGGTGGGCTGGTGATGTGAGGGTTTTTATGTATTTCAATGAAAACTCTATCAAATTAACCCTACGAACTACTCTTCCCAAGAGAGGTCAAATTGTAGTATTTAGGGATCAAATCCACAGGGAGCGTGGGCACACAATAAACTCAATACAGTCGCGATTAAGCTAGACTAATAGATTAATACGAAGTAAATAAACTATAGAAGATAATTGATTGATTGGTAAGTAAACAATAATAATAAATAGCTAGATCTCGGGTTTCAGACAAGTGGATTATAGAGGATAGAAGCTAAGGGTAATAATCATAAAACGCGATATCTAATGTAAAAGACGAACAACTCTCATTGTGAGTCTAATCTATTGACTAAGTCTGATGTCTCAGCTCTCGCTTGTTGACACGGAATGACCGTCGATCGATGGCAATGATCCTGCGTCGATCGATGGTCTCTTGAGTCAAACTTCATGACCTAATTCGATAAGTTCACTAAATTAACTAAATCAACTCTCGTTTGTTTTTAGCAACCTAGCTCAACAATATTAATTCTGGTAGTAGACCATGCTCTTGCTTGCGCCTAACTATCCTATGATCAGGGTTCTCGTTAGCTACTCTAGAACACAAGCAATAAACACAATTCTATTGATAGATCTAATAATTACCCTAGCAATTCTATTGTTTGGATAATCCATCAATACTATTAATAAACCCTAAACCTAACAAGAGATCTACTCAGACATGATCATTGTCATAGAAATCATAGAATATATATATAATATAGAAATAAATTAAAGAACAAGGGAGTTACAGGAGGACTCTGAAGGAGTTCGTACCTTCTTTCCTAACCCTAGAAAATAGATAGAATAAAGCTTCTGAATCATACAAAGCGTAGCCGTCAACAACGGCTTAGAAAACATATAAATAGGGTTTTAGGTAGTCCATGTGTATTTTGGTAATTTGTGATGGATTTTGGGCTTAAGTCGGCCATAAAACAAGTTGCGCCTGTATTCTGGAATCACTGTCGTTAGACAACAAGGTTGTGCCGTCGATGGACACTCATTCATCTTCTCCACAGTATCCAGTCGCGAGGCAGACAGACCACTCTCCAGTACAACAGGGATAAATTTGGATGTAAGATCCTGATTGACCTTAACCCGGTTTCATTGGAAAGCTAACTCAAATTTCTATCTCCTTTCCAAGTATCACCTCAATCTAACCATGGGAAGGTATCCATCCATAGCTATATATCTGACGTATCTTTGCAGTTCTGCATCTCTAAAAGCTCTAGAATCACCAAAGTTCTCCAACACGTACCTGAACCTGAAAATACTCTAAAACATACTCCAAACACATATAATATACTCTAAATAGGGTTGCTATCATGGCACAATAGTGGTAAATATCAGGCCCTATCAACTCCCACAGACTTAACCTTTTGCTTGTGCTCAAGCAAACAAGCTTGTGAAAGAGGTTTTAAAAATCGAAGACTCACATAATTTCTAAGTATAATTGTCACCCTACTTTGTTGCAACCACATCCTATCAAGTCAATAACAGAGACAATTTATATACCCTATCCTAATATAGCAACCAAATCCATTCTACCAACAACTTAGCAAATACTAGTATGACTCACCCCTCTATTGATTTCATTTCTTTGCATAAAATAAATGTGTATGCTTTACTTTGGGAGTATCGATCAAAGGATATATTAACTCTTACATCTGCAAGTATCTGAACACACATGTAGTCTTCTCTGATTCCTTTGCTCTCTCTCTTCTCACTTCTTCTCAGTCAAAGTCTCCCTTCTTTTGAGGGTATCATTTTATTTTTTTTAATTGACTGAGAATATAACACAATATCAGTAAACCTCCCCCAGACTTAAACAACACTATCACCAGTGTTATACAGTCTAATATTGGTGAAGCAAATAAACTATAAGGACAAAATTTAACAAAGAAAAAAGATATACCTCCTTGTTGATGGTGACCGTCGATCGACACAGTTAAGTGGCGATCAATCGATACTCGGGTTGCTCTGTCGATCGACAATAATCAAGGGTCAGTCGATGCTCTGTGCAGACTATCTTCCTCGAATCTTTTTTTTTATCTGAAATAAAGCAAAAACGAAAAAAAATCAGTAATAAATGAAATTAAAACAAAATTTAAAACTTACTAAAAATTGGGTTGCCTCCCATTCAGCGTTTGTTTATAGTCTTTAATTTGATGTTTTGGAACTCTGATTCAGTCCAGATGAGATTGGGGATTTGCTCCAAAGTAATTCTCAATGTCCAATGTCTTCAGCTTCATCACCCTTTTTGTGAAAGCCTCCACAGACTCTTCTCTGTTGTCTATCATCTCAGCAATAAGGAGTGCTCGAAGCTTTGCAAATGGCTGCGAGAAACATCTACTGCGCACTCTATATTTCCTGACACCATCTGAGAAGTGGGGATTCAATGATAACCGAGTACCTTTGTTGATCCTTTTTCTCTTCTTCCAATTCCTTCTCTTCTTTCCCCCAGACTTGTCTGATCTCGTGGTGCCTTCATCAAAAAGATTACAAAACACTTCAAACTCATTATGCTCTGATCTGTGATGAGTGTCAATCAACGCTCTTGTGTTGATGTTGATCAATGCTCCAATGGTGACGTCGATCGATGCTGCGACCGATGGTCCTTGGTAAACGTCACTTTCACACTTTAATAATCTTTGAGAAACTACTGCATAAAGAGGATCATCAAATACCTCAACGTACGGATCCATATGCACACTTCCATCTGGTGGAATAGGATAATAACTTCAATTAAAGCGCATGGAACCACAATCTTCACAAGATCATGTATCATCTTCACTCTTTTGTGAAAGCCATCAGCTTCTTCTGTGCAGATAGGTGGTCTATGATGTTTAGGGACAGCAAGATGTGAGGTCTTGGACATGTGCATTCTCTCCTCAACTAGTCATGGTTCAATCATGTAACCTGGCTGTTCATCCAACAATGCGTGTCGATCGATGTTGGATGGGCGGTGTTGATCGATAGCATCCGGTGGGTGTCGATCGATATCATTAGGTGGGTGTCGATCGATGTTAGCCTTTGGTAAAGTCTCTAAATATTTTCCCGAAGTGTGCTGATCGTCATCAAGCTTCATCTCCAAGTCCTGATCCATATCTTCAAGCTTTTCCTCTAACTTTAAGAAAGTCTTCCACATTGACTTTCCTACTGGAATCTAAATGCCCAAGTTGTTCTCTATCCTTAATAATCAAAAGATCTCCCATGGTGATTTATTTGTCTACATCTGGAGAATGATAACAAATAAATATATCGGTGCTCTATAGTGTCGAGTCTGCAATGTCCTGAAGATAACTCGATCTTTCATGGATGTCGAGTGGTGTCGATCGGTAACCGGGGTTAGTGTCGATCGATGCTGAGGTCTTAGGGTCGATCGACATTGAGATCTTAGTATCGGTCGACGCCGAGGTCGGATCATAAATATCAGCTTCTTCTGCTCTGCTCGGCTCAGATCCACAAAACTTAATACCCATTGCTAAGTACTCGAGAAGCTGTCGTGGAATCTCGTCTTCTTTCTTAATTTGCCAAATTTCAAGGATCTTGTCCCACTTATGGTTGATCTCTTTTTGTCGAGCTGCTGCAGCTTCATCGAGAAATTCATAAAGGAATGCTCTTTCAGTATCATCCTAGTGAGTCAGAGATCGTGGTTCCAGTTGACTAAACCAGGTAAATGCATTCTCTGAGATAAAATAGGGGAAGATCTTGCATATCATGTGGTATTCAGACACTTCATTCTTCTCGCTCCTTGAGACTAGATCCACAAGTTATTCGATGCTTTCCTTCAGATTTTCATGAGGCAAACCCTGAAAAGAGTTATGACCTGCCTAGTCATACCATTCACGGCTCATCCGGAAGTCTTTTATCTCAGCAACAGCAATGACATTAGGGATCACAGCATGTTGTGCATTAATCAATTGTATTGTACTGCTGTGAGGGCGACCTTCTTCGTCTCGTAAGATCCCGTTCTCACCAGCTTCAAGTATAAGAACTTCAGTTTCCTCTGTCTTCTCGCAAATAGTATCGATCGACGGAGAAGTGTGGGTGTCGATTGATGTCATGATGTTAGTATCGGTCAACGGTGACGTATTGGTGTCCATCGATGCTCGCTTCTCTTTGCTAGCGATCACTGCTTGGAGGGTGTCGACTGCCCTCGTAGACTTATGGATCGTGCGCGAATCAGCAGTTTCCTTTTTTTTGAAGAACCCAAAAATCCTCTCCTCATTGCCTCCTGTACTAATATGTATGTACCTGAAACACAAGAAATATTTTTATGTAAGTAACCTAATATAGAAAATACCTACACTAAATCAAACAAATTGAGTCTAATGGCAAATCATTAGTCCCTGGAAACGGCGCCAAATTTGATGTGAGGGGTATTATGTATTTCAATGAAAACTCTATCAAAATAACCCTACAAACTACTTTTGCCAAGAGAGGTCAACTTGTAGTATTTAGGGATCGAATCCAAAGGGAGCGTGGACACACAATAAACTAAATACAATCGCAATTAAGTTAGGCGAATAGATTAATAAATATAAAATAAACTGTAGCATATAATTGATTGATTGGTAAGTAAAAAATAATAATAAATAGCTAGATATAGGATTTCAGGCAAGTGGATTATAAATGATAGAATCTAAGGGTATTAATCATAAAACTCGATATCTAATGTAAAAGACTACCAGCTCTCGCTGCGAGTTTAATCTATTGACTAAGTTCAATGTCTCAGCTCTCGCTTGTTGACACGGAATGACCGTCGATCGATGGCAATGATCCTGCATCGATCGATGGTCTCTTGAGTCAAGCTTTATGACATAATTCGATAAGTTCACTCTCGTTTGTTTCTAGCAACCTAGCTCAACATGATTAATTCTGGTAGTAGACAATGCTCTCGCTTGCGCCTAACTATCCTATGATAAGGGTTCTAGTTAGCTACTCTAGAACACAAGCAATAAATCTATTGATAGATCTAATAATCACCCTAGCAATTCTATTGTTTGGCTAATCCATCAATACCATTAATAAACCCTAAACCTAACAAGAGATCTACTTAGACATGATCTTTGTCACATAAATTATAGATGAATAAAATATATATAATATAGAAATAAAATAAATAACCAAAGGAGTTCCAGGACGACTATAAAAGAGTTTCTCCCTTATATCCTAACCCTAGAACAATAGATAGTATAAAGCTTCCTAAGCGTAGCCGTCAACAATGGCTTAGAAAACATATAAATAAGGTTTTAGGTTGTCCATGGGTATTTTGGTAATTTGTGATGGATTTTGGGCTTAATTCGGCCATAAAACAAGTCAGGCCTGTCTTCTTGGATCACCATCGACCGACACAAAGGCTGTTCCATCGATCGGTACTTATTGATCTTCTCGACAGTTTCCTCTCGCGAGGCAAACAGAACACTCTCCAATAAAACGGGAATAACTTTGGTTGTAGGATCCTGATTGACCTCAAACCGGTGGCATTGGAAAGCTTACTAAAAGATATATCTTCTTTTGAATATCATCTCAATAGCACTGTGGGAAGGCCACCATCCACAGCTAAACATCTGACGCATCTGCGCAGTTCTGCATCTCTAAAAGCTCCAGAATCACAAAAGTTCTCCAGAACGTACCTGAACCTGAAAATACTCTAAAACATACTCCAAAAACATATAATATACTCTAAATAAGGTTTCTATCATGGCACAATAGTGTTAAATATCAGGCCCTATCAACTCCCCTAGACTTAACCTTTTGCTTGTCCTCAAGCAAACAAGCCTCTGAAAGAGGTCTTAAAAAGCGAAGACTCCCCGCGCACGGGGTGATGTGTGCATTCCCTCGACGCCACAGCTTTTTGAGGGTTGGGATAATCCTCGAATGTCACAAGTAAGTCCTCTTCTTCTTTCAGCCAAGGGTCTCGGCATGGCGGACTTTGTGGTGGAGCACTGGTGCTACTGGTCTCGTATCGTGATTTTATTTGCCTCTCGTCCATCTAAAGTTAAAAGGAAAACCAAGTATTAGAATTGATGTCAAGACAAAAAGAGCAACCATCGATCGATGGCACCGAATGGGTGTCGATCGATGGCACCGCATGGGTGTCGATCGATGGCACCGCATGGGTGTCGATCGACAGCACCTCATGGACATCGATCGCTGGCAACTCATAGGCATCGATCGATGGTCGATTCACGGGTCAAGGGTTACGAAAATCGTAAGGAACAAACTCGATAGTGTATATCATATGTAAAGATGATAGATTGTTCTTAATCTAGTGTTCCATTACCCTAAAACGTCCTAAATTTCGAGCTAATCCACAAAATATTCAATTTTTCTTCAAACCCTAAAAGGTTTCGTAAAATAAGTACTACACCTGATCTCCCTTGACAAGAGTATTATTTTATGTGTTAGGATTAAGGGTTAATTTGACAGTTGTTTGTTTAGGATATTTATACCCTATTAGAACATAAAAACACACCCACGTCAATTTTGGCGCCGTTGCCGGGAACATTGATTGCCGTTAGATTTATTTTGTAGGACTTAGTCTAGGTTTGTTACTTTCAAAGTTACTGATTTTTCTTTTTCTTTGTTTTTCAGGTGCATGCAAAAGAGTATCAGGAGCAACAAAGGACAAGACTTAATGTTCTCAGACCCACAGCAACTCGAACGCACGATCCGCAAAGAAATATGACACGCATCAATCGACGGCATACATTCAGCATCGACCGATACCTCTTTACGGATACCATCGACCGACATCAGAACTCAACCATCAACCGATATTAGAACTCAACCATCGATCGATATTGATTCTATAGCATCGATCGACATCACCTCATCCGTATCGATCGACGACAGCAGACAAGTTCAGTTGATTGTGCCTATAATTGTGGTTCAGAATGAGAATGGAGACTTGCATGACCTCAACGGCCATCTGCGTAATGGAGCAGGTCAAAGGATAGACAATCAGAGGATTGTAATCCTTGATACATAAGCAGAAGCAGATGCTGTAATAGCTCAACTTGGAGCTAACGCCCAAGTTGCTCAGAGAACGCTGGCTGACTTCAACCGTCCAGACCAGTTCTATGCCAACAGATCCCCAATTCACCCTCCAGCTTTTCAGAGAAATGATTTTGAGATCAAGCCCGCTTACTTCGGACTTGTAGCGCAGACGACTTACCATGGGTTGCGACACGAGCACCCTATGGATCATCTGGATCGATTTGAGGATCTAGTGACTGTTATTAAAGCCAATGGAGTCCCCGTTTCTGTAAGCTCTTCAAGTACTTACTTTTAGAAAAGCTTCATATTGGCTTAAGCAGCTACCACCATGATCTCTGACATCCTGGACTGACATTAAGAATGCTTTCTTGCGTAACTTCGTTAATGACGCAAGAGCAGAAGATTTGAGGAACAAGATCACTACTTTTTCACAAGAACCTTCAGAGTCTTTTAGAAACTCATGGATCAGATTCAAGTCATACCAGAGAGACTGTCCACATCACGGATTCAACGAAGTGCAGCTTCTTAGCACTTTCTTTAGAGGTATTGAATTGCAGTATCAGATGGCTTTGGACACAGCTAGTAAAGGAAATTTCAGCACTATGAGCCCTGAAGAAGCTACAAGATTGATTGAGCATCTAGCATCTAGCAGCAGTACCAAGAATACAAATTTTGAGAGAAAGAAATCACTTTCAGCAGTATGCAAAGAGCAGATTGAAGAGGTAAAAACAAAGCTGGATAGTGTTCAGAAATTTCTTAGAAAACATGTTACTTTTGCAGAGATAAAAGCAATAGAGTCTGGAGAAGATGAGATTGAAGAATGAGATGTGAACTAAATCGATCGGAATGGTTTCTAGAGACAAGGAAATCCAAGTTTCAGCAGGAAATCCTATGGTGCTGGTCAAATGAGTATTTTTTAATCAGAATTCACAGCGAAGGCCCTTCAACAACGACATGACATATGGATCTTCCTACTACCAAAATCCTCCTCCATAAACTCATGGAAGCAAGATTGAAGCAATGGTTGATATAGTCTTAGAGGAACAGCATAAGATAACTGTGGATTTCAACGGAGAGATAGATGGTCTGTACCTCAACCTCAACACCAAGTTCGAAAACCTCAGCACCCATGTGAAGAAGTTGGAGAATCAAGTGATGCAAAACAAGTGAGACCATTAGGAGATATGAGGGCATGATTAAGGAGAAGATGGATACTAGACAGAAACACCACATCAATGCATTGATTGATGATGATTTCTGGCAGGAAGGGAGACCCCAAGACAGTAACTTCCGTGTGGAAAATTCCATGTCACTCGGCAATTCCCGTCCGCATCGATCGACGCAAGACAAAGAGAATCAATCGATGGTTAGGCCTACACAATCGGAAGCCTCGTGTGAATCGACTAACATCGATTGATACCGTACTCATGACATCGATCGACATAGAGACGAAGGCATCGGTCGACATTACATGTTCGGCATTGATAGACAATGTAGAAACCCAGTTCGATTACCCAACCTCGACGCAAGTCTGATTGTGCGTCCAACAGAAACAATTTCAGAACAGAATACAGACACATCAGAATCCATGGATCTTGACAGAGAAGATGAGGGACACTCAAAGAGGAGGCAAAAGATCCCAAAGCATCAACACAAAGAAGCCAATGAAAAGGAGATGGATGGCTTTGCTATAAGAGTAGCTACCAACTAGATTTAGGATTTATTAATGGTACTGATGGATTAGCCAAACAATAGAATTGTTGGGGTCATTATTATATCTATTAATGGAATTGTGTTTATTGCTTGTGTTCTACAGTTGCTAACTAGAACCCTGATAATGTGATAGTTAGGCGCAGGCAAGAGCATAGTCGACTACCAGAATCTATTCTATTGAGCTAGGTTGCTAGAAACAAACGAGAGTTGATTTAGTTAATCTAGTGAACTTATTGAATTAGGTAATAATGCTTGACTCAAGAAACCATCGATAGACGCAGGATCATTGCCATCGATCGATGTTCATTCAGTGTCAACAAGCGAGAGGTAAGACATTGGACTTAGTCAATAAATTAGACGCGCATGCGAGAGCTGGTGTCTTTTACATTAGATTTCGAGTTTCATGATTAAATACCCTTAACTTCTATCTACTATAATCCACTTGCCTGAAACCCTAGGTCTAGCATATTTACATTTTCATCTAATTATTAGCATATTTCCATATTTGCATTGTTAGCATATTTCCATATTTACATTATTAACATATTTCCATATTGCATTTATACCTTATAATAAGGACTACTTCCTTGACATGATTACTTGCTACCAATATATATAGCTACCTAGCTTAGTCTTAAGAAATAAGAAATTTATTGTGTGCCATTGTTCTCTATGGATTTGATCCATAAGTACTACACCTGATCTCTCTTGACAAGAGTATTATTTTATGTGCTAGGATTAAGGGTTAATTTGACAGTTGTTTGTTTAGGATATTTATACCCTATTAGAACATAAAAACACACCCACGTCAATTTTGGCGCCGTTGCCGGGAACATTGATTGCCGTTAGATTTATTTTGTAGGACTTAGTCTAGGTTTGTTACTTTCAAAGTTACTGATTTTTCTTTTTCTTTGTTTTTCAGGTGCATGCAAAAGAGTATCAGGAGCAACAAAGGACAAGACTTAATGTTCTCAGACCCACAGCAACTCGAACGCACGATTCGCAAAGATATATGACACGCATCAATCGACGGCATACATTCAGCATCGACCGATACCTCTTTACGGATACCATCGACCGACATCAGAACTCAACCATCAACCGATATTAGAACTCAACCATCGACCGGTATTAATTCTATAGCATCGATCGACATCACCTCATCCATATCGATCGACAACATCAGACGAGTTCAGTTGATTGTGCCTATAATTGTGGTTCAGAATGAGAATGGAGACTTGCATGACCTCAACGACTATAAGCGTTATGCAGCAGGTCAAAGGATAAACAATCAAGGGACTGTAATCCTTGATACATAAGCAGAAGCAGATGATGTAATAGCTCAACCTGGAGCTAACGCCCAAGCTGCTCAGTGAACGCTGGCTGACTAACAACCGTCCAGACCAGTTCCACGCCAACAGATCCACCATTCGCCCTCCAGCTTTTCAGAGAAACGATTTTGAGATCAAGCCCGCTTACTTCAGACTTGTAGTGCAGACGACTTACCATGGGTTGTGACACGAACACCCTATGGATCATCTGGATCGATTTGAGGATCTAGTGACTTTTATTAGAGCCAATGGAGTCCCTGAGGACTATCGTTTCTGTAAGCTCTTCAAGTACTCAGTTTTGGAAAAGCTTCATATTGGCTTAAGCAGCTACCACCAGGATCTCTGACATCATGGACTGACATTAAGAATGCTTTCTTGCAAAACTTCTTTGATGATGCAAGAGCAGAAGATCTGAGGAGCAAGATCACCACTTTTTCACAAGAACCTTCAGAGTCTTTTAGAAACTCATGGAACAGCTTCAAGTCATACCAGAGAGACTGTCCACATCACGGATTCAATGAAGTGCAGCTTCTTAGCACTTTCTTCAGAGGTATTGAATTGCAGTATCAGATGGCTTTGGACACATCTAGTAAATGAAATATCAGCACTATGAGCCCTGAAGAAGCTACATGATTGATTGAAAATCTAGCATCTAGCAGCAGTACCAAGAATACAGATTTTGAGAGAAAGAAATCAGTTTCAGCAGTATGCAAGGAGCAGATTGAAGAGGTAAAAACAAAGCTGGATAGTGTTCAAAAATTTCTCAGAAAACAAGTTACTTTTGCAGAGGTTGAAGCAATAGAGTCTGGAGAAGATGAGATTGAAGAATGAGATGTGAACTACATCGATGGGAATGGTTTCCAGAGACAAGGAAATCCAGGTTTCAGCAGGAAATCCTATGGTGCTGGTCAAAGGAGTAACTTTAATCAGAATTCATAGCGAAGGCCCTTCAACAATGAAATGACATATGGATCTTCCTACTACCAAAATCCTCCTCCAAAAACTCAGGGAAGCAAGATTGAAGCAATGGTTGATAGATTCTTAGAGGAACAACATAAGATAACTGTGGATTTCAATGGAGAGATAGATGGTTTGTACCTCAACCTCAACACCAAGTTCGAATATCTCAGCACCCATGTGAAGAAGTTGGAGAATCAAGTGATGCAAACAAGTGAGACCATTAGGAGATATGAGGGCCTTATTAAGGAGAAGATGGAGACTGGCAGAAACACCACGCCAATACATTGATTGATGATGATTTCTGGCAGGAAGAGAGACCCCAAGACAACAACTTCCGTGTGGAAAATTCCATGTCACTCGGCAATTCCCCTCCGCATCGATCGACGCAAGACAAAGAGAATCAATCGACGGTTAGGCCTACAAAATCAGAAGCCTCGTGTGAATCGACTAACATCGATTGATACCGTACTCATGACATCGATCGACATAGAGACGAAGGCATCGGTCGACAGTACATGTTCGACATCGATCGACAATGTCGAAACCCAGTTCGATTACCCAACCTCGACGCAAGTCTGATTGTGCGTCCAACAGCAACAATTTCAGAACATAATACAAACACATCAGAATACATGGATATTGACAGAGAAGATGAGGGACACTCAAAGAGGAGGCAAAAGATCCCAAAGCATCAACACAGAGAAGCCAATGAAAAGGAGATGGATGGCTTTGCTATAAGAGTTTGTAAATTCCTTTAGATATATAGTTTGATGAAGTTTATTATACTCACAGATTGTGGATGTTTTTCAAGGAAACAGATGATGACATAGAAATCATGTTCAATCACCTCAGAGAGAAGATGAAGCAGACAATTTGTTTGAAAATGAAAAGTGATCCTTCGAAGTTTGTAGTTCCATGCTTCATCAAAGGAAAAAAAAACCCTAATGCCCTCTGCGACACTAGATGTTCAGTGAGCATTATGACAAAGCTTATGGCAGAGGAGCTGAACCTAAGAGTTGAACCCTCCAACGATTCGTTCACGTTTGTAGACTGCTCAAGAGTAAACTTAGGAGGGATGCTAAAAGATGTTCCAGTACAAATCAATAACACCCTAGTCCAAGTAGGCTTTCATGTGATGGACATCAGGATAGATTGGAACTCTTCGCTACTACTTCGGAGAGAATTCATGGCTACTGTGGGATCCATATGCGACATGCAGTTAAA
The DNA here is from genome assembly GCA_905132885.1 of Moricandia moricandioides. Taxonomy (NCBI): domain Eukaryota; kingdom Viridiplantae; phylum Streptophyta; class Magnoliopsida; order Brassicales; family Brassicaceae; genus Moricandia; species Moricandia moricandioides. The sequence continues at coordinate 37,790 of CAJHQQ010002496.1, forward strand.
CAGGTTGTATCAATCTCTAATTGATAAAAATATCTTTTATGAACATGTCAAAAATAAGAACAATGCTACTCTGATCGAATTGCGTAATGATGCAGAGCTTGTGGCCACATGCTTCTGCGATTAAGAGTGCAATAAGGAACCGGTAGATGGAGCATCTATCGACACTCAACCCCTATCATCGATCGATAGTCCTGCAAGTCAACAATCGATCGACAGCCTCCATTCAACATCGATCGACACCCATAAACCAGAGCCAATCCCCACCCACCATGCTGATTACAATTACAACCTAGCCCACCTCGAGTACGATGAAAAATACAGAGAAGAAGAGATGATCGAGTACCGAGGGCTTGCTATGGAAGAAGCTGGAGTTTTCATGTTTCCCATGAACTGGGGAAACTGACATCGATTGACGGCAACTATACACCATCGATTGATACTGAGCTCGAAGAAGAAACCGAACGTGATTCAGCCTAAGAACACGATAGAGAAGCTGGTTATCTACAACCAGATGAGTTCGGTATTATGAGATATCCAGATGGTCACGCAAGAGCTATGGATGGCAGAATTATAAAGGTCACGAAGGAGGATGTAGCAGATATACTTGCAATGGCCAATGGAGCTGGAAACCTTTTTGGGCACCGACCTGATTACCGAGCATCATTCGAAAGTAACCATAGACCATCGATCGACACCAATTGGGCATGCCAAGGATACAGTGAAGCTTACGAAGAATACGATTCATATTACACAGAGAAAGAAGCTGGATGGGTAATGGACGCGAGAGTAGGCAATCCAGCATCAATAACCGGCCTATCTTGGCCATCAAACGACATCAAACGCAAACCAAACCCTTCACTTGGACAAGAAGAAACATAAGCTGGTTATCTCAGACCCGATGAGTTTGGAATTTTCAAAGATTTAGAAGGACGTGCACGATGCATGTATGGGAGAATTCTAACTCTACATAAGAAATATGTAGCAGAAGCCCTTCTAATGGCTGAGCGATCAGGAAATTTCTTTGGACAACATCAACAGCCATCGATCGACGCACAGGTACCAGCATCGATCGACAACGAGGAGCAGAAGCACGAAACTTATAGCAGAGCAGAGAATAGTGATATTGTGCATGAGATCTACAAAGGTCAAGAGATGTTACTGGATGATTTCTACATGAGGCTTGATGATGTCTACTATCCTATTGATATATGCCTCACCAATTTGAGTACACACATGGATGACATGAATAAAGAGATGGATATTGTTCAGAGAAAGCATGCGAGTAGACCAGATACACTGACATTGATTGACAGCAACACCTTGCCATCGAGCGATACTGAGTTCGACAGACATAAGTCCGCAGCAGAACACCACTTAGAAAATAGGTTCGATGAAATTACGTTTTCTCAGAGCCTGATGAAAGAAGATATTTCTCAGCAATTGGAGGAGATATCAGACATTACAGCTGTCCGAATTAGAATTCTCCAGCGCGCTATTGAGAATCTACAAAGAAGAATGCATTCACTGGAGGTTACTAAGGAGATCATAAAGAACGAGAAAACTAGAGGAGATGAGGCAATCAGAAACTTCATTGGTACATGATTTTACAAGAGCAAAGAAGATGTAGACACTTGTTTTCCAAGTGTTGATCAACCTCCTTTCTAGTCAGGACGTTCACAACGTCGAGCTTAAGACTATAACCAAGCGTTGAGTGGGAGGCAACCCACTGTTTAGTAAGTTTTAATTAGTTTTTATTCTTCATTTATTACTATTTTTTGTATTTATTTATTTCAGATTTTTATAAAAAAGATCCAAGGAAGAGAGTATGCATAGAGCATTGATCGACACTTGTCACTACCGATTGACAGAGTAAGCAACGCATCGATCGATATGCACATTACATATTTAATTGGTGACAGCTTCTCTATGGGAGAATTGTTAAAGGGTGAGGTTCTGGGTTCGAACCTCACCAATAACCTATTTGTGAGCCGAGACCCATGAGTGAATTCGGGCAGGATGTATCACAAGAGAGGGGTTAGGGTCGATGCGCTGCAGCGCCAACTGGGTCCCACAGGGAGGGCTGTTACAATAAAACTCGACTTTTATATAGCGGCCTACCCCACAATTGGGCGGATCAGCCGGCCCTGCAGTGCACCGACCCTAACCCCTCCCCTGTGATACTACCTGCCCGAACTCACCCTAGGCCTCGTCTCACAGGTGGGTTATTGGGGCGCTTGGCGTTACTTGAACCCGAGACCTCACCCTTTAGCAACACTCCCAGAGAGAAACTGTCAATTGGTGGCAGCTTCTCTGTAGGAATGTTGTTAAAGGGTGAGGTCTTGGATTCGAATAACGCCAAGCGCACCAATAACCTATTTGTGAGCCGAGGCCTATGGGTGAATTCAGGCAGGTTGTATCACAGGGGACGGGTTAGGGTCGATGCGCTGCAGCGCCAGCTGGGTCCCACGGGGAGGGATGTTACAATAAAAGTCAACTTTTATATAACGGCCTACCCCACAACTGTAGGAGTGTTGTTAAAGGGTGAGGTCTTGGGTTCGAGTAACGCCAAGCGCACCAATAACCTACCTGTGAGCCGAGGCCTAGGGTGAATTCGGGCAGGTTGTATCACAGGGGAGGGGTTAGGGTCGGTGCACTGAAGGGCCGGCTGATCCGCCCAGTTGTGGGGTAGGCCGTTATATAAAAGTCGACTTTTATGTGACAGCCCTCCCTTGTGGGACCCAGCTGGCGCTGCAGCACATCGACCCTAACTCCTCCCTTGCGATACAACCTGCCTGAATTCACCCATAGGCCTCGGCTCACAAATAGGTTATTGGTGAGGTTCGAACCCATGACATCACCCTTTAACAACTCTCCCACAGAGAAGCTGTCACCAATTGAACTGATCAATTGGTGACAGCTTCTTTGTGGGAGAGTTGTGAAAGGGTGATGTCATGGGTTCGAACCTCACCAATAACCTATTTGTGAGCCGAGGCCTATGGGTGAATTCGGGCAGGTTGTATCACAAGGGAGGAGTTAGGGTCGATGCACTGCAGCGCCAGCTGGGTCCCACAGGGGAGGGCTGTCACAAATTGATTCTGCATATGTTTCTCAAGAAAAAGAGTAACCTATGATCTTGACGGAAAGTGAACAAGATCCCATGAGAGAACGGGTGATGGATTCCGGTTGTACATTCCACATTACACCAGATAGAGATGCCTTATTTTATTTCAAGGAGTTGAAGGTGGAAAGGTATTGATGGGAAACAATACTTTCAGTGAAGTCAAATGTATGGGCAAGCTGAAGATCATAAACTCAGAAGGAGCTACTCTGATCTTGACTGGTGTGAGATACATGCCAAACATGAGCAGGAATCTCATCTCTTATGGCCATTTGGAAAAGAACGGTTGTAAGTATGAAGGAGAAGACTTCACAGTTAGTTTCTTCAAGAAGGATCGGAAGGTGATTTCTTGGAAATATCAAGATGGGCTGTATTATTTGCAGCGATCAGTGGTGAAGGGAGAAGCATCTATAGCCACAGCTAAAGTAAACTTGACAAATAGATGGCACTCAAGGTTAGGACACATGAGTCTTAAGAATATTAATCTTCTGGCCAAAGGAAGTTATCTAGACTCAAAGGAGGTCCACACATTAGAGTTCTGTGAAGAGTGTGTGTTCGGAAAGTCCCACAAGCAAAGCTTTCTGGAAGGTAAACACACTACCAATGGTATTCTCGAATATAGTCACAGTAATTTATGGGGCTCAGTTTCAAATAACCCAACTCTGTCGGGGTGTAGATACTTTCTTACATTCATCGATGATTACTCAAGAAAGATGTGGATCTGGTTCTTAAGGAGTAAGGATGAAGTGTTTGAGAATTTTTCAGAGTGAAAAGTACTTGTGGAATATCAAACAAAGAAGAAGATAAAGTGTCTAAGAACAAATAATGTATTGGAGTTCTGCAACAATCTGATGGATATGCTTTGTCAAGACTCAGGGATTAAGTGACATAGAACTTGTGTCTATACTCAACAGCAAAATGTAGTTTTTGAGAGGATGAACATGACAATAGCAGATAAAATGATGTGTATATTGGCAGACACATGGTTAGAGAAGAAGTTATGGGCTGAGGCAGCATCTATTGCGGTTTATCTGATAAATAGGTTTCCTAATGCATATTTGAAGTTTCAGATTCTAGAAGAAGTGTGGTTAGGGTCAAAGGTTGATTACAGTCATCTCAGGCGGTTTGGTTGTGTTGCTTATGTACACATAACAGAGGACAAGATCGGTCCCAGAGCTGTTAAGGGATTCTTCATGGATTACCCACAAGGTACCAAAGTTTACACAGTGTGGTTGGCAGAAGAGGGAAAGCATACTATTAGCAGGAATGTAGTCTTTGATGAGGAGAAGTTGTATAAAGATCAAGATCAGATGGAAGCGACTAACTCTAAGAAAAATAAGAAGAAAGTCACTTTTAGCACTGATCTGATTCAAGGACTGACTACAAGTGGTTCAGTTCATGAGTCTACCAGTCAAGGTGGAGAAGCTGCAGGAATTGGGGCATCTGCTGGTCAATGTGGAGATGCTTCGGGAAGTTCACAATCAGAAACTGAGTCAGAAGAGGAAGATGAATCTGAGGAAGAGGAATCTGAGGAAGAAGAGGAAGAGAATCAGAGCCAAGATGAGTTTTTTGATGATTACTTGTTGGCAAGAGACATGAAAAGAAGAGTCATCAGACCACCATCGAGGTTTGAAGGATATGACTCTGTAGCTTATGCTTTGTCAACAACAGAAAGCTTGGAGATAGATGAACCAAAGTCACTAACATAAGGTAGAAGAAGTAGACATTGGGATAAGTGGAAACATGCTATGGGAGAGGAGAAGAAATCTCTGGATGAAAATGAAACTTATGACCTTTTTCCAAAGCCAGAAAAGCATAGGATAATTGGGTGTAAATGGATCTACAAGATTAAGGAAGGTATTCCAGGTGTGGAAGATCGCAGGTATAAGGTGACACTTGTAGCTAAAGGGTTTATAGAGGTTGAAGGAGTATATTACAATGAGATATTTGCTCTGGTGGTCAAGCATGCTTCTATTCGAATCATGTTATCAGTTGTGGTGGATTTCAATTTAGAGTTTGAGCAACTGGGCGTTAAAATTGCTTTCTTACACGATACACTTGATGAAGTCATCTACATGAGTCAAGAAATGAAGACAAGGTTTGTCTACTGAAGAAGTCTCTCTATGGGTTAAAACAGTCTCCTAGGCAGTGGAACAAGAAGTTTGACGATTTTATGAAGTCTCAAAAGTTCCAGAGGAGCAGCAAGGATCCATGTGTTTACACTAAGGAATCAACTATTGATGATATGGTGCATCTCCTAATGTATGTTGATGATATGCTTATAGTAGAAAAGCATATGGAGAAGATCAAAGTGCTGAAATAAAGTCTGAAGTTGAAGTTTGAGATGAAGGATCTAGGACAAGCGACTAGGATCCTTGGTATGGATATCATCAGGGACAGGAAGAAGGGCATTATGAAGTTATCACAAGAAAGGTATCTTAAGAAGGTTTTGAAGAATTTCAACGTGGAGGATGGCAGGGCTGTTGTGAGTCCATCTAATTCTCAGTTCAAGCTTAAGAGTTTAACTGCTGAAGAGTTGGTTGTAGAGATCCGGTTGATGAGCTCAGTTCCTTATGCAAGTGCAGTGGGAAGTCTAATGTATGGCATGATTGGTACTCGTCCAGATTTAGGTATGCAGTCGGTTTGGTCAGTAGGTTCATGGAAAATCCAAGAAGATGTCACTGGTCTGGTTATGTCTTCAAGGTTGGTGGTAATTCAGTGAGTTGGAGGTCTACTCTTCATCATGTTGTAGCTTTTTTTACTACAGAGGCTGGGTACATGGCACTCACAGAGGCAGCTAAGGAGGGAATTTGGTTGAAGATCATTTGCAGTGAATTGGGATTTAAGTCGGAGACTTTCATGTTGAATAGTGACTAGCATAGTACGATCTGTTTGGCAAAGAATCCAGTTCATCATGATAGGACCAAGATCTTTGAGAATAAAGTTCATTTCATCAGGGACAAGTTTGAGGATGGTTCAGTTAAAGTGCAGAAGATTCATACTTCCCTAAATTATGCGGATATATTGACAAAGAGTTTACCAGGCAACAACTTTAAGAGGTGTCTGGTGACACTCAATGTTACCAACTGAGTTGAGACAGCGGAAGAGCGAGATGGTTTGTCGGTTTGTCGTCTCGCAGCAGCAAGAAATTCAGATGGTCAAGTCTGGGAAAATCGACAAAAAGGTTCAGATGCTCAAGTCTGAAAAGGATTCTAAAGCAGTTTGAGTTTAGAGCGGAGAGCCACCGGTAAAGGTGACAGGTTTTCTTTCTGCTGGTGGTAAAGCTGGAAGATTTGCACGAATGATTCACTAGTTGAGACTTTGAGGCTCAAGTTCATCTTATGTTGAGGTAAATCGATATAGAGATGGTATTTCTTTTACAGATTTTGCAAGCACAAGTGACCAAACGCTCAAGGTGGAGTTGTTAATTATGTGCATTTGGTTTGGATGGATGTCATCCTGTGGATGCATTTCAGTGGATGCATCTGTGTGGATGCCTTATGCATATATGTCATTTTTAGGCTGAAGTAAACATCTGTAATTGGGCCTTAGTAAGTCGAAGTCCATTAGTGTGAGGGTTTTAGGGAATCACTATATATACTCTCTAAACTTAATTTCTTGCCTCCTAACACTCATTCCACAAGAATCTGAGATTATAAAGAAATAGAGAGGCAAGGATCAAGAGCAGAAAGAGAAATTGAAGGATTATCTAGAGAAAGTTGAGGAGAAACAAAGAGAGATTCAGTCAAGAGTCTGAACCTATATTTTCTTCTCTTGAGAGTGGGTTTCATCTCCTACACACACAGGTCAAGTAAGCTTAAAAGTCTTTATCTTGTTGTTATGTTGTCTCTAGGTGGATAGAGAAACACAGAGGTTGTTGTATAAGAAAGCTCTTGTATACACTTGATACTAGTAAATTGTTGAGAGTTTCGTTCTCTCCCGAGATGTAGCGCAAGGGAACTGAGTTAAAAATCTTTGTGTCTTTAACAAACTAAAACAAGAACAAAAAGTGATCTAAGGTTAATTAGTCAAGTGAGATAAAACCGGTTAAGTGGTTAAAGAATTGTCAACAGGTGAAATCGTTTATTTATTTTTTCGTCCAGTTACTACACTGTGATGCGCACAATGTTTTCATGCTCATCATCTTCCCTTGCTTTAAGATTTTCGTGATAATGAAACTATATGCAGTGTAAAGTATGAGTCGTAACTTAATTGGTGTCTTTATTTATTTTGAATAACAACCTACCATGTTCTTTTTCATGCTCATGTTTTCCGTGAGGATACACATATTGAACTCCATTTCCCCTTCGAGCTTTTTCATCTATATAGCATCTTTCTTATTCAGGGTGAAACAAAACATTACATGAAGCATATTTTTACAATAAAACAGTACAACCATGAGTGATGAGGCTTTAGTAAATTGATGAAGTAATTTAGACTACCTCCAAAGATTCAATCATATTCTTTTGATTTCCATTGAATGCTAGTCCCAGTAGTTCCAGCTCTTTCTTTACAATCTACTTCCTTAGGCTCTGCTTATTCTGCTTCAGACACAAGAGAAACACTTCTTTTTTCCTGTCGTACAAAAATTTCTCGTAAGTTTATATTGATGCCAAAAAATAAGAAAAAATAGAATGAAACTCTACATGGTGCTTATTTACTGAGTGAGTGATAAGTTGTAAGAAGACATATGCTGCCAAGACATTAAATTCGTCTGAGATAGAGATTCTGAAGGTCACGAATGGAGCCGATACAAGAATCACGACAAAATCGAGAGCAGACATGATAGAAGAAGAAAACAAAGAGGTGATAATTTACTGAGGGCTTTTTTTGTGGTGAATTGTAGCAACATAATTTTTCGTGTGTGACTGCAAATTTATAAGATTGCATTGCGGCTTAATCCAGATTTATCTGAAAGGGTGGATGTAGAAAAGAGAAGTTTTGAAGGAGTTACTTTGGTATTTAAGACGTAACCGTTGGTGGAATACGTTTGCTGGAAAAAGGAGATCTAAAGATGGTATGCTCGCCTTCCAATTTTTTTTTCCATTCAGACGACTTTATGTTCGATGAAGAATGAAAAGATAAAAGGACATGTCTTTGGGACTGCTATGAACTGGGTGTAGGTTAATATGTCCTCGTTAATATTACTCAAGCTCATTAAAGAGAAAACATCAAGTGGACTTTATTTTCTATGGAGACCCATTTAGCTTTAAAAATATAGTGTTGACGTGGACACTTAAAAAAATGTCTCATTATATATGTGACTTTTATCAAATGTCACACATATATATAGCATATCCTAGTCACAACGATTGGGTTACACTCGTAAATTATAACTTTTATTACATTAGACACAACAATTTCCATAAAATAAGTCACCATCTAACTTTTTATTTTGTAAAACTAAAAAAAAAATATACCAGAGTAGAATACAAAACCTAAAATCCAAAATATAAAACTGCAAACCAAAATATATACACCAAAACAAAAAAAAAATTACTTAAACAATCAATGCCTAAGTATTTGACCAAAATAAATATTTAAACATTAAAATAAAGTTTTAAAGAAATCCTGCAATATGAAAAATATAGTATACAATATGGAAACCTAATTAAAATAAATTTGAATAGCTGAAGGGATGTTAATTCATTTACCTTGTATGATAATAAATATAGGTGAAGTCAAGTACTTGACCAAAAATGATAGAAATGGATTGATTTTTTTTTCTTAATAAAAATAGATGTCAATTAGATTATAAATATGTATCATTTCAAAGAAATGTTGATTTTTTTCTGAAAAAGATAGAAAAGACTTGTTTATCAAACAGTTTGAAAATAGATCTTTAAGATCAACATCTCTTTCATATTTATAAGTTGTTAATTTTACCGTTATCAATATATCTATTCATAATATTAATTTTTTTTACCCATAAAAATTCTCATAATTCTCATAAATTTGATTTTAAATCTTGTAAAATTATAAATTTACTATATTCTAAGAAGGTTTTATTGCATCTTTTAGAAACATAACTATGGCAACCAAGAAGGATTTATCTCTTATATCCTTGATGATGTTGGTTCTAATCTTTATACCCATGAGTTCACGTAAAGAAGTTAAATTTCTTAAATATTTTTTTTACTCTTTATATCTCTATAATATAATGGTGGGGACTGAGTTATACATTCTCTTATGAAATGGGACTTCTCCCCACTTAAAAACAAAAATGGCTTGTATATGCATATTATGTTAAATATTATGATTCCATGTCTTTTTTTTAGAAAATACTTTACATTTTAAAATATTGAATAAATAATAGTTTTAGTGTTAATTAAAGTCAAATCATTTTATTTGAATAACTTATGACCTCTTTCCATTATTGAGATATGAGAAAATTATGGCTACATTTTTATTATAAATTATACATAGTATTTATAAATTAGAAATAATAATTTTTTTTATTTCAAAACATAATTTTAGTAAACAGAAATAAACTCAGCATCCTTACACGCAAAACCTATCTAGTTTATTTTATAGATATTTTATTGGCAACGATCAAATATACACATAGGTAGGATCCAAACATGAACTGAACCTCTTTTTGGTTCAGTTCGTTGCTTCCGTTCGGGATAAATGTGCCTGTACCTAATTCAAGTTACGTTATGAAATTTTCAAATTTATGGTTTTTCTTTTGTTATATAACACAAATAAAAACCATAAATTCGAAAATTTTATAACATAACTTGAATTAGGTATGGGCACATATATATTTGTTATTGTCAACATCATAATATATTTATTACATGTATAAAAGTGATTTGTGTTATAATATGTGTTGTACATGATGTTAGTTATTGTAAATAACTAAAATAGTTATCTTAAATAATTAAATTATTTAATAATTTTAAAAGATTTATGTTGTTTCATCTAATTATTAATTTCAAGTTTCATTACATTTCAAACATTGTAACTATAAAACTATATGCAACGGTAAAGTTCAAATACGACTCTTAATTAATAAATTAGATTTATAGTGTTCATATTTGTAATTATTTGGTTGGTTTAGTTTGGTTATTGATTGTAGTGTCTATCCTATTAGTTTTATACAACTAAGGTTGTTTAAAGTACACATTCTTAATATGTTTCATACAAAATTATTTGTTATAAATAATTTTTATATTCAATAATTTTAGGAGCGCAAATTGTTTTACCTTGTTTGTTGATAATGTGGCTATCCAAGTTTTAGGGGGGTTTGCAAAAGTGACTCAAAATTTCAACTCAAATGCAAAATTAATCCACCATTTTTTTGAAACTTTCATTTGTCTTATTCACCCTAGATTTTCGAGTTATTCATGAAAATGTCATTTTAAAAAAAAAAATGAGTGTTTTACTCCATCATCCTCATCTTCATCAAGTATTTACAATATTGCCATTGTCATCAATACATCAACCACCGTGAACAACCAATTTGAAGCTCTTAATGCACAAAAAAATGATTTTTTTCTCTTCTTTTCTGATTTGTTATTCACACAAACCATATCACTTTCACTTTCTCTCACTTCATCCAAAAAAATCAAGATTTTGATTTCAAACTTTATAAGGTTCATATAGACATTGAAACTCACGATTATTGGTCATTAATTAGTTGGTAGCATTCTTGGTGAAGCTTTGTGAGTTTAGAGAAGTTAAACAAGTCATCTCACGAATTCAAAATATGAAATTGAATTTTTTTTAGATTTGTTCGTGAAGAGAGTTCTCTAGAAGTCTTCTGGTCAATGCATATGTTAGTTTTGCAATTGTATTTTTCGGTGTTTTTTTAGAAAACTTCCCTAGAAGTCTTCTACTTTCCTTTGTTAACAAAAAAAAAACAGGAAGAACCGAGAAGACTTCTAGGAAGACTTCCCTAGAAGTCTTCTCGGATAAACCGGTTAATTTTGCAATTAACCAAAGTTTTCTGAAATTTGACTTTTTATAGAAGACTTCCTAGGAAGTCTTCTAGGGGTCTTCCAAGAAGTCTTCCACAAGTCTTCCAGAAGTTTCCAGGAGTCTTCCCAAATCTTCATGAGAGACTTCTAGACGACTTATAGAAGACTTTTGGAAGACTTGTGGAAGACTTTCAGAAGTCTTCTAGGAAGTCTTCTAGAGGTCTTCCAGGAAGTCTTTTAGAGGTCTTCTAGGAAGTCTTCCAGAAATCTTCCAGAAGTCTTCCAGGAAGTCTTCTAGAGGTCTTCCAGGAAGTCTTCCAGAGGTCTTCCAGGAAGTCTTCCAGAGGTCTTCCAGGAAGTCTTCCAGAAGTCTTCTGAAGTCTTCAGAAGTCTTCCAAAGTCTTCCAGAAGTCTTCCCAAGTCTTTCTAAATATTATCTTCCTCCTCCTTCATACCAAAAAGAAAATATCAGATTCTTAACCAAAGAATACTATCAAAAATAAAAGAGGAATCAAAAATGTCAAACCTTTAAACTTGTTAATGTCTTTAGAGGTTTCACCTACATAAAATGTTGTGTTATCTTCTTCTTCTTCATACTAAAAAGAAAAGGACACAACTTTAACCATTGAACACTATCACAAACACAAAATAAGAATAAAAAAGGTCATACATTTAACCTTGTTACAGTAATTTGAATATACAACTTCTTAGAATCTAACATATAAAATACACTAAAAATAAATATTCAAAATTTATAGATCTACCTTTAAAGGATTGAAAGATGACAACCATGTAATGAAAAATCTGCAAAAACAAGATAAATTAGTGAGAATACATAAGAGAAAAATGAGAAATGAATATAAATTTAGGTGTTTTCAAGTCTAAAGAGATTAGAGAGAGGTTGAAGAGTTTTAGAGTGAGAAACATTACAATTTTATTGCAGTCATTTGAGAGGAAGAAAGAGAATGTGTAAATTTTCTTTATATATGGAGACAAAAATCTCAATTAGGTTAAATATTTTCAATATAGAAGACTTCTCGAGAAGTCTTCTAAGAAAAGACTTCCCAAATTATGAAGTCTTCCAAAACTCTATAATCTAATACATGAGAAGACTTATGGAAGACTTGTGAAAGACTTCACATTAAGCGGGACGTCTTCCAGGAAGTCTTCCATGAAGTTTTCTAGTGCATCATGAAGTCTTTTGGAAGTCTTCCAAAACCCTATAATCTAATACATGAGAAGACTTCTGGAAGACTTCCGAAAGACTTTGCATTAGGCGGGAAGCCTTCCAGAAAGTCTTCTAGTGCATTATGAAGTCTTCTGGAAGTCTTCTCGAAGTCTTCCAAAACCCTATAATCAAATAACTAACGAAATAGCAAAAAAAAACTTCATTAAACCTAAAATCAACTTATAATGTGATTAATATATACAAAAGTAAACACATATAGGTCAAAAAAAAATTTAAAAGATAAGATTCAAAAATATAACCCTAAAAATACAAACAATACTACAACATATATTACCACAACCTAAACTAAAGACTATCATGACTCAATCTACATTCACTCAACTATGTTGAAAATAATTCAATTTTAGTATTTTTAAAATTTACATCATTTATTAATGTTTATAGTTACATAATTTCAATTTTTCCTCATATAAATAGCTTTAAATTATTTTTAAGATTAAGTGTACGAGAAGACTTATAGGGAAGTCTTTTTCGAGAAGACTTATAGGGAAGTCTTCTTCGCGAAGACTTCTTCTCTGGTGAAAAGGTTATAATGGTAAAATTGAATACAATTTTTTTGTTTGTTCATAGTGAGTTTGTTATATTTTCAATAACCTTATGAGTTACTTTTGTATTTGATTGGATTTGGGGTACACTTTTGCATTTGAAATCAAGTTTTGAGTCATTTTTTAGCAATTTCCCCAATGTTAGGAAGGTTATATATTTATCGGTTTTATTTATGTACTTTTAGAAAACAAAATAGGCCCGCAAAAAATTATTTGATAAATTCGTAAGATCCATAAATCTAATAAACTTAATAATATGTGTTTATGGATTAGGTCCAATATAATCAAAATTTTATATTTCCAAGAAAGATAATTAAGCACAATAGTACAACAGATTTTTTCCGGGAAGTAACAAAAAAAAAACGTATCAAAAGTAAACAACTTTTGGCCATTCTTTGTCGGTGAAAATATAAACTTTAAAAATTCTGCGTCTCTCTCTTGTTACATGGCATCGAATATCAATCAAAAGAAAATTTCTCGATATAGTGACGAAATCAGTTGAGATTGATTGTCATTGATGTTTCTTAGCACATGCATGAGGTTGGCTAAGTCGATAAGTGTTAGATCTGGAGTTGGTCGATGGGTTAAAGAACGATCTAGTTTGATTTGTGGGCTGGCTACGAAGACGTTTTATGACTTAAACTTGTTTGTTCTCTTAATTTGATGTTCTTTACAAAAAGATCCCCCCCTCATTACAATGCTCTCCTCCCTCCTTTATAGTCCCTTTGTGGTCTTGTTCGCCCTAGCTCGTAGTACATCTCCTGTTGGGCCGGGCTTTCTCGTGGGCCGGTCAATATGCTCGAGGCGAGTTACGGCTGACCGGCTTAGCCAGCTCGCGACTTCTGAGCTCGTTTCGTACTGCGGACATCCAGTCTGTCCGACCGACTTCTATCGGCTGGAGACCAAGCCGTCGTCCTGTGATCGGCTTATGGGCCCTCCCAGCCCTCGATTCTTTGGGCCGACCTCTCGCTCGATGGGCCTTGAAGAGGGATTCTAATCCATCTCCAACAGTAAGCCCCCCCCCAGTTCGTTCGAAGCGAAAATGACTAGGCTTCGGACGGATTTCCAGTACTTGGTTCGGAGGGTGACGGGGAGGCAAGTAGGAATCGAGCATCCAGGTAGTGCGATTCGATGCGGTTTGGCCGGCGGTGAAGATTTGGTCGCTAGGGAGCGGATTTGTTGAAGCGAGACGCGAGTTTGGTCGTCGAGGAGCAACTTTGTTGAAATGAGACGAGAGTTTGGTCGTCAAGGCGCAACTTTGTTGAAACGAGACGAGGGTTTGGTCGTCAAGGCGCAACTTTGTTGAAACAAGACGAGGGTTTGGTCGTCAAGGCGCAACTTTGTTGAAACGAGACGAGAGTTTGGTCGTCAGGGCGCCTCATCGAGGCCGGTTGAGGTTTTGTTTTTGACAATAACCGGTTTAACTCGGGAAACGGAAGCGTCGTTTCTAGGCCCAGTAGGCCCACCTAGGGTAATGATGACGCGAATCTAGGGTTCCCCTCCCCTTTTTCCTATAAATAGGAGGGGTCGGGGTTGTTTCCTCCATTCTTCTTCGCGACTTCAGGTATCATCCTCTCCCTCTCTCTCTATTTCCTCCTAGTTTCTCTCTCTATATTACCTCGTTTAGATCGTTCGTCATGAGAACCGGCTCCGACCGTAAATTTTCTTCGGCCGAAAAAGGGAAGGCAATCGCTTCTTCTCTGGCGGCGGACACGGAGGGCAGGGAAAGCGTGTCTCCGGTCGTTGATCCCTCGCTGGCTCATCGGGACGCCCTAAGTGATATGGACGGCTTGGATCTGTCGCAGCGTCTCCTTGTCGCGGAGGCGGAAAGGTTACACCGGGGTGACGGCGACGGTCACCCGATGGCTGATGAAGAAGAACCTGGTCCAGAAGCCGGCAAAGCCGTCGGGGGTTCTAGCCGGAGGACGCGGGTGATTGTGAGCAATGAGCCTTTGGTTTTCCCCGATGATGACTCGTTATACCCGATCAAGTATCATGAAATCGGGACTTTCGAGCGTTTGCCCGCGCTCGATCCGAGTCTCGTTCGTCCGTCTGGGGCGAAGGGGCAAAATTGGGGAGACGTTCGCGGCACCTGGTCCACAATTGGAAGCGTGAAAGAGGTCTTGAGAAATAGTGGTGGCGCTGGAGTCACATTCATTATCCCAAGGGACGACCAACGACCGTGGACCCCTCCGATTGGGTACCAATGCGTATACGAGTCGCTCTTTCAAAAGGACGTGAGGCTGTGGTTTCCCATCCCGAGACTCGTGACCTCATACTGTTTTCGTCGAGGAGTGGCAATCTCGCAGATGATTGTGGGGACGTGGCGCATCGCAGTCGCGCTCATGGTAATGGCTGCGGAGGTCGACGTATCGATGAGCGTCAGAGTTTTTGAGGAGATGACGATGACGAGCGCCCAACCGAACGGCCTATTCTCGCTGCGGATGAGGCCTGGGCTCAATATCCTAACTGGTCATCCGAACAAGACCCCGAACTGGGAACGCTCGTACTTCTATATAAAGTGCGACAAGGCGGCCTTCGAAGACCCCCCGAATGATAGATATCGAGTTCGCTGGAGCTCTAGGCTTGGTTAGACCGATTTGCTGAGCAAAGTTCATCCATGCTTGCCATCTAACTCTCTTAATTTCCGTTTTCTTTTTTGCAGTTACACATCCTTGTACGAGAGCTTATCCTGAAGACTTTGTTGAATTGAGACGAGAGTTTGGTCGTCAAGGCGCAACTTTGTTGAAACGAGACGAGGGTTTGGTCGTCAAGGCGCAACTTTGTTGAAACAAGACGAGGGTTTGGTCGTCAAGGCGCAACTTTGTTGAAACGAGACGAGAGTTTGGTCGTCGGGGCGCCTCATCGAGGCCGGTTGAGGTTTTGTTTTTGACAATAACCGGTTTAACTCGGGAAACGGAAGCGTCGTTTCTAGGCCCAGTAGGCCCACCTAGGGTAATGATGACGCGAATCTAGGGTTCCCCTCCCCTTTTTCCTATAAATAGGAGGGGTCGGGGTTGTTTCCTCCATTCTTCTTCGTGACTTCAGGTATCATCCTCTCCCTCTCTCTCTATTTCCTCCTAGTTTCTCTCTCTATATTACCTCGATTAGATCGTTCGTCATGAGAACCGGCTCCGACCGTAAATTTTCTTCGGCCGAAAAAGGGAAGGC
This sequence comes from Moricandia moricandioides, assembly GCA_905132885.1. Classification (NCBI taxonomy): domain Eukaryota; kingdom Viridiplantae; phylum Streptophyta; class Magnoliopsida; order Brassicales; family Brassicaceae; genus Moricandia; species Moricandia moricandioides. The sequence continues at coordinate 53,795 of CAJHQQ010002496.1, forward strand.
AATCGCTTCTTCTCCGGCGGCGGACACGGAGGGCAGGGAAAGCGTGTCTCCGGTCGTTGATCCCTCGCTGGCTCATCGGGACGCCCTAAGTGATATGGACGGCTTGGATCTGTCGCAGCGTCTCCTTGTCGCGGAGGCGGAAAGGTTACACCGGGGTGACGGCGACGGTCACCCGATGGCTGATGAAGAAGAACCTGGTCCAGAAGCCGGCAAAGCCGTCGGGGGTTCTAGCCGGAGGACGCGGGTGATTGTGAGCAATGAGCCTTTGGTTTTCCCCGATGATGACTCGTTATACCCGATCAAGTATCATGAAATCGGGACTTTCGAGCGTTTGCCCGCGCTCGATCCGAGTCTCGTTCGTCCGTCTGGGGCGAAGGGGCAAAATTGGGGAGACGTTCGCGGCACCTGGTCCACAATTGGAAGCGTGAAAGAGGTCTTGAGAAATAGTGGTGGCGCTGGAGTCACATTCATTATCCCAAGGGACGACCAACGACCGTGGACCCCTCCGATTGGGTACCAATGCGTATACGAGTCGCTCTTTCAAAAGGACGTGAGGCTGTGGTTTCCCATCCCGAGACTCGTGACCTCATACTGTTTTCGTCGAGGAGTGGCAATCTCGCAGATGATTGTGGGGACGTGGCGCATCGCAGTCGCGCTCATGGTAATGGCTGCGGAGGTCGACGTATCGATGAGCGTCAGAGTTTTTGAGGAGATGACGATGACGAGCGCCCAACCGAACGGCCTATTCTCGCTGCGGATGAGGCCTGGGCTCAATATCCTAACTGGTCATCCGAACAAGACCCCGAACTGGGAACGCTCGTACTTCTATATAAAGTGCGACAAGGCGGCCTTCGAAGACCCCCCGAATGATAGATATCGAGTTCGCTGGAGCTCTAGGCTTGGTTAGACCGATTTGCTGAGCAAAGTTCATCCATGCTTGCCATCTAACTCTCTTAATTTCCGTTTTCTTTTTTGCAGTTACACATCCTTGTACGAGAGCTTATCCTGAAGACTTCTTCCCGAACGCACTGAAGATCGCAGCTCTCAGTCAGGAGAAGTGGTCAGATATTACTCGTAAGCGGATTCGGGGTAACCGGGAGCGAATATCTCGAGGTAACTTTGATTTTTGGTCCCGAGGCGACTTTGATCCTTCTAGCGCCATCTTTTGCTGATATTTGTGTCCGTTTTCAGTTGATTGGGCGTCCGATATCCCGTGCGAGCAAACTCGTGGACCGAGACTCAAGCTTGTTCCAGCGGAATTGCTCGGTCGAGAAAGGAAAAGGAAGAACAGGGATCCAAAGATGAAGGACATACCAGATTTCAGTTCTTTGCTCGCAGACGATCTCCAAGGGGTCGATTTGAAGGATGCCGACCCTCTAATGGTGCTCGATGCGATGGACGAGCAGGGTCCCGATCTCGAGAAGGGGGAAGTTCACGGCGTACCCGAGGATGCTGAGGTTCCCGTTGCCGAAGAGGCCGAGTCGGAAGATGGTCTTATCCGGCGGAATTCGAAGAGTGGCGTGAAGCGGGCGAGATCGGGGCGTTCCCGAGATAACACGCAATCGCCCGGGGCCAGGGGTAGCGAGCAAATGGGGACTCCTTCTGAAGGAGCCGGCGAGGCTGTTGAGCCGTCAAAAGATGCCGTGTCTGAAGAGCAGCCCCTTAAGAAAAGGAAGAAGAAGAAGAAGAAGAAGGGGGAGGAAGAATTGGCCGAGGCCGCTTCACCGGCTCCCGAGGGGGCTGAAGATTTGGCTTTTGGCAGCGGAGGCGACGAGGAGCGCAGTGGGGAAGATCTCCCGATACTAAAGGAGCCGAGCGCTCCCATTGTTGACGATGTCGTCCCCCAAGCGGCCAAAAGAGCGACCGGGAAGGAAGTGGCGATTCCGAAGCGTGCCCGCCCCCCAACGTCTCACCATGTAACCTTCCGTTACTCCAGTGAGGCGACTCCTTTGATAAGTGACGCTCACTCCTGCGCTGAGTTGCTCCGCCAAGTAAAAGGAGGGTCGCGAGACATGCCGGAGGTTGGGGACCTCCTTTTCTCGGAGCTATACATAGATGCTGCTCGCAACGCCCTTTTGGTATGTGGTTTATCCTTCTCTTTTTCCTGCTTTTACTTCTTGGCTTCTAACCCATGGTGTGCTTCCCCACGCAGTCTGAAGGCCGATGGAACCACCTGGTTCAGGAGTACGATCGCGCTCTGAAGCAGACGGTACTCAAACTGAAGGCTGCTGAGAAGGACGGGGCGAAAAAGGACGCTTTCATAAAAAGGAAGGGGGCCGAGTTCCTTGAAGTGTCCAAGAAGGCAGTCGAAGAGAGAGATAAATGGGCTGCTCGCTCCAAAGCCGAGAAGGCGAAAGCTGCTGGTTTGACCGCTGAACTAGAGAAGGCTCGGGAGCGGATCGGAGAGCTTGAGCGTGAAAACGCCGAAGCGGTGGCAGCTCGTGATGCTGAAGTTTGCCGTCTGAGGGAATCCCGGGTCCGCGAGGTGACTCTCGAGCGCGCAAGGGTCGTAGAGGCCATGACCGGTAAATGCCTTAGGCGTTTTGAGGGTATCAGGGAGTACATGACCCGCCGGGATCTCTTTGAGGAGAAAAGGCTCCTGCTCAGCCAGACTAAGGGCGCGGGGGATTGTTTGAAGATGCTGAGGGACCAAAAGGGGCTTCAGGTCCCGCAGGTGATCCTGGATTCCCTCTCGGCCAGGGAGGCCGAGTTCCAGCGCGGTATGGAGGAAGCGCGGGTCGGAGATCTCCCGGAAGAGCTTCTCACTCTGTCTCCCCTCGTTCTTCGCTCGAGGTTTGTTACTGATGACCCCTCCGGCTTTGATCAGTTCGGAACGAACGAAGGTGCGATAAATCCTTCGACTGCGCAAATTCTTAGGACCCCCGGTCGTTCCAACGAAGAAGTACAAGCTCAAGCTGCTGGGGAGCCGGTGACCGAGCAAGCTGAAGAAGATGCGGGAATCTAGTGTTAGATCTGTTTCCACGCTGTTGTTGTTATTATTTTTGGTCTCTTGTTGTAACATTTTCACTCTTGGCGATAATCAGTGCAAGTTTCTTGACTTTTGTTTTTCCTTATTTTCATGCCCGTAACTTAGTAGAGAATTTGTCCAAATTTCCTCAACTTTAAACGGTATAAGTACTCGACGTCCCCTTCTGTAGTGCGGATCGTCCTTGCAATGTGATCGGGACGGGTGTTTGGTTGGCCAGACCTTTTCCCGTGGGATCATTGTAGGGTCCGGCTGTTCGGTACTTGTCCCTTTGCGTTTCCATTAGGGCAACAGGAATGACCGAGGGGCGATGGTGCCGAGGTACTAGAGTTTGTCTAAGTGTTTTTGTTGACCGAGCAAAAGTGCCTCGAAAGAATACACTTGCTCGGCGAATAGAAGTGGACGAGGTGTGCATCTATATTTTTTTTTTGGGTGGGGGTGACTGTGCCTAGGAAAAGGCTGCCTACGTACCCTGAAAGGGATCAAGTCGTTCGTAGTTCGTTTGAGCGAGCAAAAGTGACTCGAAAGAGTGCATTTGCTCGACGAGTAGAAGTGAACGAGATGCGCATCTACTCGGGTTTGTTGTTTGGTTTTTTTTTGGTGGGGGTGACTGCGCCTAGGAAAAGGCTGCCTACGTACCCTGAAAGGGATCAAGTCGTTCGTAGTTCGTTTGAGCGAGCAAAAGTGACTCAAAAGAGTGCATTTGCTCGACGAGTAGAAGTGCACGAAGTGCGCATCTACTCGGTTTTTTTTTTTTTTTTTTTTTTTTTTTTTTAGGTGACCGTTGGTCACGATTCTATTGCGCGTAGTACTTGCGTAGATTAGAAGCGTTCCAAGAACGCGGGAGTGGTTCTCCGGAAGAAGTGGCTAACTTGTAGACGCCTGGTTTGACTACTTCGACGATCTTGTAGGGTCCCTCCCAGTTCGTCCCAAGTTTGCCGGCTCCCCATTCCTTCGTGTTGTCGAAGACTTTGCGCAGGACGAGATCGTTGATGAGCAATGGACGAGGGTTGACTTTCTTGTTGTAGTAGCTTGCTGCTAAGTTCTGGTAGTTCTGGATACGAAGTAGCGCTTGATCGCGGAGTTCTTCGATGTTGTCGAGTGCGTCGAGGAGCATGTCTCGGTTGATATTTTCGTTGTCAGGCAACTTTGCTCGTCGGAGGCTCGCGACATTAACCTCGGCTGGTGACATGGCCTCGATACCATAGGCAAGGGAGAATGGCGTAAGGCCAGTGGCCGTTCGTGGTGTTGTACGATGCGACCAAAGGACTCCGTCGAGTTCATCTGCCCAGTGGCCCTTCTTCAAATCGAGTCTCTTCTTGATCCCGTCGATTATGGTTTTGTTTGTCGCCTCGGCTTGGCCGTTTCCTTGGGGATAACGCGGGGTGGATGTAGTTAGCCGAATCCGCCATTGGTCGCAAAAGCCGCGGAAGCGATGTGAGATGAACTGGGAGCCATTGTCAGTGACGATTTCGTACGGGAGACCGTGTCGGCAAATGATGTATTTCCACACGAACTTCTGGACTTCCTTTTCTGTTATGTTGACATACGATTCAGCCTCCACCCATTTGGTGAAATAGTCGGTCATAACGAGCAGGAATCGGCGTTGTCGGGAGCTAGGGAGTGGTCCGACTATGTCCATGGCCCAGCGCATAAAGGGGTAAGGTGCCGTCGTTGTTCGGAGGAGTTCAGTCGGGCTATGTATGTCTGGTGCATGTCGTTGACACTTATCGCAGGTTCGGGCATACTTCTCACAGTCTTTCATCATGGATGGCCAGTAGAATCCAAGGCTCTTGACCTTGTGGGCGAGAACGCGCCCACCGGAATGACTGTCAGCTTCTCCGTTGTGCGTTTCGGCCATGAAGAGGTAGATCTCTTCCCCGCTAATGCATGTAAGGAGGACTTTATTTGCCGTCCATCGGTAGAGGATGTTGTTCATAAAGACATATTTGGTGCAGCGAGCTTTGAGTCGGCGGGCTTCCCACTTGTCGGAGGGAAGGCTGCCATGCGCGAGGAATTGGATGAAAGGGATTCGCCAGTCCGGAGGCTCGGAGGCGTCGGATGAAGATATGGTTGTGACGATTTCCGCGTCATCGTTGGAGGCCGTGATGCTAGGGTAAGGGATGTGATGAATTGGTATAGTGCGTTGCACCTGGTCTCTGAGTTTGCTACCGAGGGCGGCAAGTGCGTCGGCACAGACATTTTCCCCGCGGGGGACCTTGGTGAGGGTAAAGTGCTCGAAAGAGTTTGCAAGTTGCTGGACTACTTTGAGGTAAGCTTCCATGCGATCGTTCCGAGCATCGTAATCGCCGTTGAATTGATTAGCGACGAGCTGTGAGTCGCAATAGGCAGCGAGACGCGTGGCGCCGACGGCCTTGGCGAGTTGGAGGCCGGCGATCAAAGACTCGTATTCAGCTTCGTTGTTGGATGCCTGGAAGTCAAGGCGGAAAGATTGGCGGATTAATTCGCCGGTAGGTGATTGGAGCTGGACACCGGCCCCGGAACCCTTGGTCGTGGACGATCCGTCGACGTGCAGCACCCAGGTAGCGTTAGGTGGGACGAGATTGGTCTCGAGTTCGGGAGCCAATTCGACGAGGAAATCGGCGAGGACTTGTGACTTGATGGCAGATCGGTTTTGATAGGTGATGAGCTCGCTCAATTCAACGGCCCACTTGGAGAGTCGACCTGATTGGTTCGTGTTCTGCATGATGGTTCGGAGAGGAAGGTTCGTTAGTACGACGATCGAATGCGACTGGAAATAGGGCCTGAGTTTCCTTGCCGAAGTGACCACGGCGAGTGCCATTTTTTTGAGTGTGGAGTATCGAGTTTCGGCGTCGGCCATTCGCTTGCTCGTGTAAAAAATGGGCTTTTGTTCACCACGGTCTTCGCGGACGAGGACACTACTTACAGCAGTGGAAGACACGGCGATGTATAGGTACAAGATGTCCCCTTCCTCTGGCTTCGCGAGCACCGGTGGTGTGGTGAGATAGGCTTTAAGTCGGCCGAAGGCCTCCTCGCATTTGTCGTCCCAGATAAATCTTTTGTTTCCTCGTAAGAGCTCGTAGAATGAGAGGCATTTATCAGTTGATCGGGAGATGAACCGATTCAAGGCTGCTATTCTTCCTGTTAGTCGCTGGACTTCTTTGCTGTTTTTGGGACTCGGGAGCTCGAGAATTGCTGAGATTTGCTTCGGGTTGGCTTCGATGCCTCTCTGGGTGACGATGTAGCCTAAGAATTCTCCAGACATCACGCCGAATGTGCACTTGGCTGGGTTGAGCTTCATTCCGTACTTGTTGAGGGTGAGGAAACATTGCTCCAAATGCGTTAGGTGATCGGTTGCTCGTACGGACTTGACGAGCATGTCGTCAATGTACACTTCCATCGTGGTGCCGAGTTGATCGGCGAACATCTTGTTAACGAGTCGCTGATAGGTCGCTCCGGCATTTTTAAGACCGAACGGCATGACTTTGTAGCAGTATGTACCGCGGTCGGTGATAAATGCGGTCTTCTCGCGGTCATCTGGGTGCATCAAAATTTGATTGTATCCGGAGAAGGCGTCCATGAAGCTAAGAAGCTCATTTCCAGAGGTGGATTCCACTAAACGGTCGATATGCGGAAGTGGGAAGCTATCTTTGGGACAAGCTTTGTTGAGGTCAGTGAAATCGACGCAGACGCGCCATTTGCCATTTTTCTTTCGGACGACGACCGGGTTTGCGAGCCATTCAGGGTACCGAACTTCGGAAATGAAACCGGTCGAGAGCAAGTGATCAACTTCGTCGTTCACTGCTTTGGCTCGTTCGGGTCCAAGCTTTCGTCGCTTTTGGCGGACCTGTTTGAAGGTTGGGTCGACATTGAGTTCATGAACGGTCACGGCCGGATCGATCCCTGGCATGTCGGTTGTTGTCCAAGCGAAAGTGGAGACGTTGCTGGCGAGGAAGGAGATGATGCGATCTTTGTGGTCGTCGGCCAAATAGGCTCCTACTCTGACTGTCTTGCTCGGGTCGAAAGAATCGAGGCCGATTTCAACAATGTCTTCCTTAAGTGGGTAGAGCTTTTCGATTGGTCGGACCACCGTGTTGATGTGCGGGTTAGGTCGGCGAGTCTTGGTTTCGTTGACTAGGAGGTCGCGGGCAGCAAGTTGGTCGCCTCGAATCGTGAGTATCCGACCGTTGGCTCCGGGGAATTTGATGCATTGATGATACGTGGAAGGGATTGCCTTCATGGAATGGATCCAAGGAGTCCCGAGGATGGCGTTGTAAGGAGCGCGGACATCAATGATCGAGAACTTGACTTGTTTGGTCGCTCCTTGGACGGATACGGCGAGTCGTATGGTCCCCAACACCGTTTCAGATGATCCATTGAAACCTGTGAGCGCTCGAGTGGATGGCTTGATTTGACGCGGATCCACTCGCATCTTGTCCAGGGTCGCTTGAAAAATTAGATCGACGGAGCTACCCGTGTCGACGAGAATCTTGGTGACCTCGCACTCACCAATCCCGAGTTCGATGAGAAGGGGGTCGTTGTGAGGGACATGGACCCCTGCCAGATCCGCAGCGGAGAAAGTGATCTGGTGACCATTCTCCGGGACAGTCGGCCAATTCCTAGCAGTTGTAGCTTTGCGACGGAATTCCTTGACAGAACGAACTGAGTCGTCGCAGGGCGGCGATCCTCCCATAATGACGCTCAGCCTGTTTTCGTGGGAACTGGACGCGGTGCTACGGAGTTTATGAAGTTTGACCCGTAAATCGGGGGTGGTCGAGTTCAAACGATCGCGGAGATCCTTTACTCTAGAGTTGAGCATTGCTCGCAGATCGGGGGGACTGCGATTCAGTTGCTCGCGCATATCTGCGTTCTTCGTCTTGAGTTTTACGCGCAGATCGCTGGAGTCACGATCGCACTGTTCGCGTTTATCCGCGACCGTCGACTTCAATTTTGTTCGCAGATCATCACGATTGTGGTCTTGTTGCTCGCGCTGGTCCGCATTTTGCGATGGCAGTTTTGTTCGCAGGTCATCAAGGCCTTGGCTCGGTTGCTCGCGTGGAGCCGTGCCCGATGAGTTGAGTATGGTTCGTAAATCGGCAGGGCCGGGAACTAGTTGTCCGTGCCTATCCGCGACTTTCGCGTTAAGTTGCACTCGCAGGTCTGAGGGAGCTTTCCTTTTGAGCGTAGTACGAAGGTCATGGTGAACTGGTTCCTTGGTTGGAGACGCTGAGGAAGGACCGACGAGGATGGTGAATATCTTACGCCGGGACTGAGGCTTTTCGTCATCGGAGGACGAATGAAGGTCCTGGCGAGCAGCGGTAGGTTCGGGCCGTCGTGACGGCTCCGCGTCATGCCTTCGCTGGGGGTCCTTCTTCTTGTCCTTAGATTTGGACCAGCTCTTATTGCTCTTGTGTTGCTTAGATCGAGGAGGCTCGATGTTCGTCTGTCCGTTGGAGAAGGCTGCAAGTAAGAGCTCGTGTAACTGCTTACACTCCTTGGTGTCGTGTCCCTTGACCTTATGGTAGTCACAATACTTGTTTTCGTCGTAGGCCGCGTGGGGAACACCGGCGGTGCTAGGTCGCGGGGGTATGGCTTTGCCATCGTTATCTCGTTCCCAGACATTCCAACCTGGCTCGCGGACGAGCAACGCGGAGGCAGAAGCTTCATCTCCGGTGACAGCGAACACGGTGGGTTTTTTCTTCTCTCCTCGAGCGTAGGGCGCGTGCTGTCGCGGCTCGAGAGGCGTTTCCGCCGATTTGGGAGCTGTCTGTTTAACCGTATTCTGCTTTGTATAGAACGCGCGTTTATCTTCTTCGAGCATGATGAAGTTTTTGGCGCGATGAAGAGCGTCCTGTAGGGACACAGTGGGATGAGAGTAGAGGTTTTTACGAAACTCGGAATTGATCCATAATGTGTGTCGTAGGGCCTCGACAGCTGTTTTGTCATTAACGTGGACCCTGGAGACGACTTGCTTGAAACGTTCCATATAGTCCTTGAGGCTCTCGGAAGAACCTTGGGACATCTTCCATAGGTCCGAGATGGAAGCGCCGTCGCGAGTGAACATGACGTAGTGTTTCAGAAAGGCGGCGGAGAGGTCGTGAAAGTTGTCGATAGAACCTTCAGCAAGTCTAGAGAACCATGTAAGAGCCGGGCCCGAAAGGCTCTCGACGAAGAGCTGGCAAGAGCCGGCGTCTTTTTCTTCGTCGCTGAAGTGTGCGCGAGCGACGGCAATGTTGAACGTTGTCATATGGTCGGTAGGGTCTGAATCACCGGTGTACGGCTGTATGCGGAGCTTTTCAGTTTGTCGATTTTGACATCTGTAATCCGGCGGGTGAAGGGGTTTCGTAAGGTGGCTTCGAGGACTCTCTCGATCTCCGGGGCTGAGCTGGTCACGCGGTGTATCTTTGAGTGTATATTCCCGGAGAGAGTGCTGAAGCTGCGCGATCTGTCGGCTCGTCGCGGGATCCGGTAGGTCGGGTGTCAGATCTGAGCCGACGGCTGCTTGCCTCCGCTTGCGCTGCCTGAGGCGGGGCTTCTTGTGCGGCGAGCGCCAGTAAGAGGTTAACAGAGAATAGCTGTCGGCGAACAGTAGGGTGGGTGCTCGTGGCTCCAAGTGGAGGGGACAGGGCGGCGGCGAGGATGTCGAGGCGCTTCGTTCGTGCCTTCTGTACTTCGTCCTGCTGGGGCGAAACGGGCTAGAATGGTGTTCCATGATTTGAGTCATGGTTGGTGCGGCGGGGACGGGCGCTGGCTGATCGTCGGTGGTTATTTTCATCGGTGCTCATTGTTTAAGTAGTAACGTTACTTCGGCGTGGCCCCACGGTGGGCGCCAAATGTTA